>PVJI01004451.1:0-108299 GCA_004026765.1 Micronycteris hirsuta | reverse complement strand
TGTCTCTTTTTCTCTTGCTGCTTGTAAGATTCTTTCCTTATTCTTGACCTTGGGTAATGTAATTATGATGTGCCTTGGTGTGTTCTTCTTTGGGTCCCGCTTCTTTGGGGTTCTCTGAGCTTCTTGGATTTCCAGGAAGCCTATTTCCTTTGCCAGATCTGGGAAGTATTCCTTCATTATCTGTTCAAAAATACATTCAATTTCTTGGTGTTCCTCTTGTCCTTCTGGCAGCCCTATGATCCGGATATTGGGTCATTTACAAATGTCTCTGAGGTTCCTGAGACCCTCCTCATTTTTTTGAATTCTTGTTTCTTCCTTCTGGTCCATCCCATTGGTTTGAGATCCAACCTCCTTTTTTTTTCCTGTTGGTTCCCTGTAAATCTTCCTCCATTATCCTTATCGTATTCTTCATCTGTTCAACTATTTGTGTCCACCTATCTTCCAGTTTTGTTAACAATTTGATTACAAGCATTTTAAATTGCGCGTCTGATAGGTTGACTATGTCGTCATCCGTTAGTTGTAATTTGTTCTGATCTTTCATTTTGGTCATTTTCATTCTTTTTATCTCAGTGCACTTGTCAGCTGGCAGGTGCCTGCAACCTGGGTCGCTTTTTGGATGACGTTGCCTCTGGGGGCGGGGCCTGGGAGGAAGCAATGGCGGCCTCCGATCACCGTGGGCTCCCGTCACTCCTCCGCTCCCCGGTTCCCCACCGCCTTTTCTGCCAGACTCGGTTCTGCTGGCTCAGCCCTGGCCTCTCTCCGGCAGCATCGCCGGCTTGCGGATTCACCCGTTGTTCGGGGCCACGCCCTGTTCAGGCACTGGCGGGTGAGTCCCTCCGTGAGAGCTGCCTCTCACTCCATTCCTCCACCCGGTACTGCCCCGCTTACAGGCCTGGATGTTCGTCTTCTCCTACCTTCTGGGTGTCAGACTTCCCTTCAGTTCGATTCTGTCCGTTCTGGTTGTTTAATTTTTCGCTACTGCGTTCGTTGTTTAGACACTCTGGATGTGCGGGCAGCGAGTGCGACCACCTACGCCGCCATCTTGGCGGAAGTCCCCTAAAAAGCGAAAGTTTTACATTTGAAATTCTGTTGTCAATTCTTCATTTATGTAGCATGCTTTTGGAGTCATAGCTATGAAATCTTCGTTTAGTCCAAGGTCAGACAGATAGTCTCCTAGCTCTTACATGTAGGTCTATAATCCATTTCGAGTTCATTTTTGTGTGCGATGGGAAAGTGAATAAACCCTTCCTGATGCATGTGGCTGTTCAAATGTCCCGGCACCATTTGCAGTTAATCAGTTTCAATGTAGTAATCCGGTTCAAGTTAGTTAATTGTATCACCTTGGCGCCTTTATTGAAAATGAGTTGACTATAGGTGTAAGGGTTTATTTTGGTACTCTCCATGCTGTTCCATATATTATAAATATAAATTAAATAAACATATATTTATGTTTGTGTCAATACCACACTGTTTTGATTCCTGTACTAGTATAGTAATTTTTTATTTTCACTTTTTTATTTTATATTGAGTTATATTTGAAATACACATGCATACATTTCAGGTATACAACATATTGCTTTGATACATTTATGTTGCGATACGATTGTCATAATAGCATTAGCTAACAGTTCTAGCTGTTAATGTTTATGACAGAGTTTTGTTCTCTATAATCACTGTATTGTGTGTTAGGTCTCTGGACTCATCTACCAGTTGCTTAAGTTTGTAACTTAACATCTCTCCCAACCCCACGCTCCCCGACCCCTGGTAACCACCATGTTACTCTCTGCCTTTAGGATTTTGGTTGTTTTAGATTCTACATATAAGAGATATCATACAGTGTGTGTCCTTCTCTGTCCGAGTTATCTCGCTCCGCATAATGCCCTCGAGGCCCACCCATGTTGTTGCAAACAGCAGAGTTGTCTTTCTTTCTCATAGTCGAATAGTGTCCATTGTATAAATACGCCGTGTCTCCCTCATCCACTCATCCAGTGCAAACACTCAGGTTGTCTCTGTGTCTTGGCTGCTGTGAACAATGATGCGATGATGAACACGGGGGTGCGGACACAGGCTTAGCTCAGAGATGTTGCCAGTTTGGCTCCAGACCAAAGCAGCAAGGCGAATGTCTCAGTAAAGCGAGTCACACAAATCCTTCGTTCTCCCAGTGCATATGCAGTGTAGTGGGGTCTACTGTAGTCTGCTAAGTGCATAATAGCATCATGTCTAAAGAAATGTACATACGTTAATTTAAAAGTACTCCTAATAGTTGCTCACCATTGTCTGAGCCTTCAGCGAGTTGTAATCATTTTGCTGGCGGGGGCTCTTGTCTCCCTGATGAAGGACACGCAGCATCTGTGAAGGGCAGTAAAGAGAAGCACCATGAAACACAGTGTGCCTGTATCTTTTGATATCCCACTTTCACTTCATCGGACATACATCCCAAAGTGGGATTGCTGGGTCACATGATAGCTCTACTCTTCATGTTTCGAAGAACTTCTACACTGTTCCCAATAGTGGCTGCACCAGTTTGCAATCCCACCAACAGTGCGCGAGGGGCCGCCCCCTTTCCCCACACCCTTCCCAGAACCTGTTAGCTCTTTTCTTCCTGATGATCATCCTTCCGGTAGGTTAGAGGTGATGTCTCGCTGTGATTTTGATTAGCATTTCCCTGAAGGTTAGTGATTTTGAGCTCCTTTTCATGTACTTGTTAGCCACTTAGATGTCATCTTGGAGAAGTCTCTATTTAGCTCTTCTGCCCATCTTTTAAAATTATATATATATGTATATATATAAATATATATATATGTACACACATATATATACACACACATATATATATTGATTTTAGAGAGAGGGGAAGGGAAAGAGGGAGAAACATTGATATGAAAGAGAAACACTGATTGGCTGCTTCCCATACGTGCCCTGACCGGGCATTGGACCCCAAATCTTTTGGTGTGCAGGATGACATTCCAACCAACTGAACCACACCAGTGAGGGCTCTCCTGCCCATTTTTAAATTAGATTGTTTTAATTGTATGAATTATTTATAAACTTGGGATATCTACCCCCTATCTAATACATAGTATGCAAAGGTTTGCTCTGATTCTGTAGGCAGCCTTTTTATTTGATTGTTTCTTTTACTATGCAGAAGATGTAAGTTTGATGTAGTCCCACTTATTGATTTTTTTATTTTGGTGCCATATCCAAAAAACTCTTTGCCAAGGACAATGTCAAAGAACTTCTTCCCTGTGTTTTCTTCTAGAAGTTTTATGTTTAAGTCTTTCATCCATTTTTAGTTAATTTTTGTAAGATGGGTTCAAATTCTATTTTTCTGCATGAGGTTATCCAGTTTTTCTAATACCAATATAAATAAGTGAGGAAAAGGTTAAAACACACACACACACACACACACACACACACACACACACACACACACACACACACACACACACACACACACACCACCCCCCCCAGCAAGACCCAAACAGGATAAACCAAAGAAATCCATGCCCAAATGTATCAAAATGAAACTAATCTGTTAATTTGTTTATTAAACTAATAAACTAATGAAACTCCAATGATGTAAAAGCTAAACCTTATGGGTTGTTTTCTTTTTGAGGCTCTATTTTAAAAAAAGTCTTTTTCTTGAACTTCTGGTCAAGATGGTAGTGTAGGTAAATGCTGTACTTGCCTCCTCCCACAACCACATCATAATTACAACTAAACTACAGAACAACCATCATTGAGAACCACCTGAAATCTGGCTGAGTGGAGGTCCTACAACTAGGGATTTAAAGAACAAGCCACTTCAGATGGGTAGGAGGGGTGGAGATGTGGAATGGGATGGTCCCACACCTAGGAGTCAAATAAAAATCAAGAGGCCACCCTGGCTTATGTGGCTCAGTGGATTGAGTGCTGGTCTGCAAACCAAAGGGTCACTGGTTCAATTCCCAGTCAGGGCACAGGCCTGGGTTGCGGGCCAGGTCCCCAGTAGGGAATGTGTGAGAGGAACCACACACTGATGTTTCTCTCCCTCTCTCTCTCCCTCCCTTCCCCTCTCTAAAAATAAATAAGTAATCTTAAAAAAAAAATCAGGAGGCATATCTCAGCTGTGGAGATCTCCCCTAAGGAGCAAGGGGTCTCAGCTGCACACGAAGCCCCCAAGCCCAGGGTTCCAGTGCTGGGAAGAGAAGTTCTCGTAATTTCTGGGTATAAGAACCAGCAGGAACTGAGGCTGAAATGGAGGGCTCTGGAGTCCCAGGCAGTTCCTCTTAAAGGGCCCACACAAGGACTTACTCTGATTAACTTCCCGTGGAACAGCATCTCAAAAAGCACCAGGGACATATAGGGAGGAACTAAATTGTCTGACATAAGGCCAAGAGCTGGGGGAAGGGACGGCTTTCTCCCAGATAAAAGTGCTGCCTGAGGCCGTTGTTCCTTTGCTGAGCCCTTCCCCCACGATACGGCAGGCCAGCACCACATCCGAGTCTCTGCATCAACCTGGCTATTACTCTTTGTCCCACCCTGGTGGTTCCCTGAGACTTCTCCCCACCACACTTGCAGGCCCACCCACGCTATTTCCAGTGGCTTTTCCATATGAATGGCCTGTCTTGCCTCATGCTTCAGACTTTCCTAAAATTTCTTAGGGACTTTCCTAAAGTCTCTCAAACAAGTAGCATCTGGCGTCTGTGTGCCCTGTACCTCTTGCTGAGTAGCCCCAGGCTAGGCACTAGGGGAAGCCAGCCTTGGTTTGTAGCCTGTCCTCTCCTGGGCACCTCCAAGCCCAGCACAAGTAGCAGCCATCTGCAGATTGCTCTGTAGCTCATGCCAGGTGGCCCCAGGCAGGGCACCAGCAGTGGCTGACTTTGTACCCAGAAGGCCCCAGAGCCAGTGTACCTGGTGAATAGTTTCAGACCACGCTGATTATAAGCCTATCACCACTGCAAGTCACACACTCAAGGGATGGACTCAGTGAGCACCAAAGCCCTGATGAAGCAAGTCCTGCTCTGTAGAGTCTACTCCAGCACAGCACCTCCTCAACTGTAGCCACAGCCAGTCCTCTCAGCCAGTCGACTTAGGGGTCAATCCCTCCCAGTGAGGCCAACAGCAATCAAGGTGCAACTACAACAGGACAGTGCACACAGCCCACACAGAGGCGCACCTGGAGCACCCAGCTTGGGGGACTGAAGAGGTTGCACCACTGAGCCCTACAGAACACCTACTACACAAGGCCATTCTACCAAGTCTGGGAGATGGGGCAGCTCTAACACAATACAGAGAAACAAACACAGGGAAGCCACCAAAATGCAGAGACAAAGAAACACGTCCCAAGTGAAAGAACAGGAGAAATCTCCAGAAAAAGAACTAAATAAAATGGAGACTAGAAAACTACCAGGTACAGAGTTCAAAACAATAGTTATAAGGATGTTCAAGGAACTTAGTGAGAACTTCAATAGCATGAAAATAGACATAGAAACCAGTCAAAAAAGAACCAGTCAGAACAGATGGATCCATGAACTGAAATGAAGAACAATTTACAGGGAATCGACAATAGAGTAGATGAAGCTGAGATTCAGATCAGCAATTGGAATATAAGGAAGCAAAAAACATCCAATCAGAACAGCAAAAAGAAAGAAATAATGCCCCCCAAATGAAGATAGTGTAAGGAGCCTCTGGAACAAGTGTACCAACATTCACATATTGGGGGAGCAAGGAGAGAGAGAACAAGAAATTGAAAACCTATTTGAAAAAATAATGACAGAAAACTTCCCTAACCTGGTGAGGAAATAGACATATGAGTCCAGGAAGCACAGAGAGTCCCAAACTAGATGAACCTAAAGAGGCCCACACCAAGATGCATCATAATTAAAATGTAAAAGGTTAAAGACAAAGAGAGAATCTTAAAAGCAGTAAGAGAAAAACAATTAATTACCTAAAAAGGAACTCCCGTAAGACTGTCAGCTGATTTCTCAACAGAAACTTTGCAGGCCAGAAGGGAGAGAAATATTCAAAGTGATAAAAAGCAAGGACCTACGACCAATATTACTCTACCCAGCAAAGCTAACACTTAGAATTGAAGGACATATATAGAACTTCCCAGACAAGGAATAGCTAAAAGAGTTCATCACTACCAAACCGGTATTACATGAAACACTAGAGGGACTGCTTTAAGAAGAAGATAAAAAATATGAACAATAAAATGGCAATAAATACATTCTATCAACAACTAAATCTAAAAAACAAAATAAATGAACAAGCAGTACAGAAACAGACCCATAGATACAGAGAACATTTTGATGGAGGCCAGATGGAGGGAGGTTGGGGGATGGGTGAAAAGGCGAAGAGATTAATAAGTACAAATTGGTTGTTACAGAGTAGTCATGGGGATGTAAAGTACAGCACAGGGAATATAGTCAATAAGATTCTAATAACTATGTATGGTGTCAGATGGGTACGGGATTTATTGGGATGATCACTTAGTTTTATAATGTCTAATCACTGGGGTGTAATCCTGAAACTAACATAATACTATATGTCAACAGTAATTGAGAAATATAATTAAAAATAAATAAAACTTCAAGCTTCACAAGAAAAATTAAATACAAGAGATAAATAAATAAATAAATATTTTTCTGTTACTCAGACTGGGTCATTTATATTGGTCTACTTTCAAGTTTACTGACTGACTCTGTCCTCTGTCCTATTTTCTTTCTTTTTTTAAAATGGACTCTCATTTTGCTTTAATTTTTTAAAGATTTTATTTATTTATTTTTAGAGAGAGGAGAAGGGAAGGAGAAAGAGAGGGAGAGAAACATCAATGTGTGGTTGCCTCTTGTGCACCCACCACTGGGGACCTGGCCTGCAACCCAGGCATGTGTCCTGACTGGGAATCGAACCCGCAGCCCTTTGGTTCTCAGGCCTGCGCTCAATCCACTGAGCTACGCCAGCCGGGGCTGTCCTATTTTCTATTTTTGCTCCTGAGCTTGTCTAGTGAGTATCTAACTTTAAAATCTTATATTTTTAAGTCCTAACTTTTTTCTTTCTATATGTTTCTGTCTTCTTTTTCTTTGTTAAGACTTTCTCGATTCATTTCAAGAGTACTTGTCCTTATTTCTTGGAGCTTCATTACAGTGTCTTAATATGTTACTTAATTCCAACATCTCAGGATTAGCCTCTTTTGATAGTCTTTGCCATGCAAGTTGAGATTTTCCTGGGTCTTCATATGCCAAGTAATTTTGAGTTCTAGACATCTTGAATTTCATGAGACCGAGTTTTGTTTGAATACTATGGAAAATATTGAAATTTCTATTTCAACAGGCAACTGACTATTGGGTTCAGGCCACAAGTTCTGACCCGCTTTCTGTGGTTTCAATGTTAATTCCCTTTTCAATGCCTTTGCAGCGCTGTTTCGATTTGTCCCACAAGGGCACCCTCCAGTGGTCAGTCTGAGAATAGGATGGTAGTTCACTTCTGAGTGCCTGGTACGCTGCTTAGGCTCAAATCCATGCCTGCTCAGCTTGGAGGTGAGCTCAGGAGTTCATAAACAACTTCATGGAGTCGGTTTTCTGAGTTCCTCCTCCACTGTCTCCCTGGAGCCCCTCTTTTCAGTAAAAAAGCTAGAGTTTTTGTTACCTTGTTTTGCAGCGTACTTCCTGCAACTGTGCCCCCTTTCAGAGCCAAGTGGCAAGAGGACGGGGAGAGAGAGAGAGAGAGAGAGAGAGAGAGAGCAAGGGCAAGAGCAAGCAACAAGGTTTGTCTCCATCCCTTAGGATGCCTCCAGTCCAAGTTTCCCTCCCTCTGAGTTGCAGGTGCCTGGCGGCCTCAGAGAGCACTGCAATGTGAGGGGCCGGAGCATGAGACAATGAAGACAATTTCTAAGGAGAGGGATGCCTGCCCTCACCCTCTGAGCATCGGAGCTCCTTTCCCATTCTTCCAACCAGCGCTAAAAGGGCTTCTCCTGGGGTTTCCCCCGTCTGTGCCGTCGCCCGATTTCAGTTTCAGACGGCTCTCCAGCTCTCCGTCCAGCCCAGAGGGTGCTGGTGGGGAAACAGGAAACCCCTCCCCAGTTCAATGGCACTCCAAATTCTGATTTTCTTCCCCGATTTATCCACTACTATTTACTCTGTTCAGAGTCCTTCACGCACCCTGTCCAGATTTTATGCTGCATGCGGTGGGACAGACAGAGTTACCTAGTTCATTCCTTTTTATTGCCGAGTGTAGATTATGCTACAATCTATCTGTTCTCTTGTTGATGGCCATTTTTATTGTTTCCAGTTTTTGGTTATTACGAATCAAGCTGCTATGAACATCTGAACATTCAAGTACAAGTCTTTGCATGGACACATATTTTCATTTGTTTGGGGTAAACATCTAGGAATGGAAAGCTAGGTTATATGGCATATATATATATAATATATCATACATGTCATATATAACATATGTATGGAAACTGCCAAAGTGTTTCCAAAGCAGTTCTATCAGTTGACATTCCCGCCAACCGCTGAGGAGCCTCAGCGGCTCCACGCCATTGCCACCGCTGCTTGGCGTGGTCCTTTTCATCCAGCCTTCCAGGCGGACGTGCAGAGGTATTTCACTGCAGTTCTAATGTGCGTGTCCTTGATGGCTACTGATGTTCAGCATCTTTTCATCTGCTTATTTGCCTGTATATCTGTATATTTTCTTTGGTGAAATATCCACATGAATCTTTGGGCCATTTAAAAATTGTGTTGCTTTGTTATTAAGTTGTAAGTATTCTCTCTATATATATTCCACGTACAAGTCCTGCATGGGATCTACGATTTGCAAATATTTTCTCCCAAACTATAGCCACCACATTTTATTTATCTCTGTTTGGCTTCCCCTCCAAATTCTGCTGGGATCCGTTCCCTGCTCTTCCCATTGCTTCCAGCACCACCCTGGTCCCCTCTTCTGGATCATTCTCCTGCTCCGGCCTCCGCCGCAGCCTTCTTGCTTCCACGCCTGCAGAAGGACTTGCTGTGCAGGTGTAGACGTGAACAAAATGAACTCCATTTCTGTGTCTCAGATTCCATTCTATTTTCTAGGTCCCAGCTTCCCTGTCCTCAGCAAGCCTATCGAAACTCTCTAGTTGTTGGATACCCACATTCCCTAAAATGTAGCCATAAATATGTTTTTAGTAACAGCTGAATACCATGACAACCAAAATAAATATCAAACTGGTAATAGTATCGATTACAAACAATCATCTATCATAAGACTATCAGGAGTTATGGCCTCTGGGGATCCTGCCTGCTTTGTCCCTTTGTCCTGCCAATCATTAGCACTCAAGACAACTATCTAAAGACTACTGCAATGTGTCTGTTAGCAGAGAATAACTTGTGCAGACTGCCGGGTGGTCTTTTCTGCTCCGACCCAATCTTCCTGTAAGTAAATTGCCCTACAGCAAGCTGATATAATCTGCAGTGTATTCTGCTTCACTTGTTGGTCTTAAAATACCTTCTCATTGTGGTCCCCAGTACACCTCTGCCCCACCGCGGACACTGGGACTGGCTCGCATTTCGGTCTACAAACAGCAGCCAGTGCGCACTGCCTACGGCACACTGCACCATCTCACCTTCAAAGGCTCTCTGTGCCCGTGGCACAAAACCCCAGGCCCCGTCCCTGCCTGTCTCTCTGGACCCATCTTCACCATTCTCTCGCCTGCCCACCAAGCCGCTGCCACGCTGACCTTCTTTCTCAATCACACCAGCTGCCCTTCCCAGGACCTTTGCCCCAGCTGCTCGCTCTGCCGGAAGAAGTCCTTGCCCTGTTCTGCACGCTCCTGACTCTTCTGTCACTTCGAAAGTTAAAGTGTCACCACTTCAGATAGACATGACATCATGCTATTTTATTTCTTGGCAGAAGAGTTATCACAAAGTGACACTTTCCCTGCCGTTCATTGGCTGCCTCCCCTAGAATAAGCTCCATGAAAGCAGGGACTCAGTCTGCGTTTCTGCATCCCTCCTGTGAAGAGCTGTCCCGAGCACCCCGAACGGGCTCGATACATTCCTGTTGAATGTCTGTGCCCGCAGCAGCTGCCCCTGTGCCTGGCGCCTGGCCACAGAGTAAATGTTTGCTGTCTGAATTTATCAAGTAATCCATCCCCATGGTAACACTGGTGAAAAAGCATCCCTGGGCTGGAAGAGGGAAAGTAAAGACACGCATACAGGAAAAAGACAAGAGAAAGTTCGCAGAAAAACCTAAAAGAGAAGATTAAATTATTCCAGAAGTGTTTTGTGACAGAGTGGCCATGTCACTGGCTCCAACATGGGGTCCCACCCAAGGGCGAGCCTCCCTTGGTTGCGGGGCTGTGAGGCCCTCAAGGAATGCACGTGACGCAATGCACAGCTGGCGGGCACAGCCCCACAGCCTCCATGAGGCCGGCTTGTCAGGAAATGAGACCCTTCGCCCTCACCTGCGGCTCACTCTGCTCCTGTACATCCTGGCATCTGCAAGTTGATTTTCCTAACCCACAGTCCTCAGCACGGCGGTCTCCCACCACGGGAACTGGTGACAGCTTGCTGCTCCTATGGCTCCCACCCTCTCAGGCCACGTGGCACCAGGCCTGCTGGCTGAGCGTGGCACCCAGGGTTCACAGCCAGTTTTGACACTCAGCACCAGGTCCTTCTCCTCATGGACCCTCCCGTAGGACTCCCCTGTCCCTGAGAGTCCAGTAGATGAACGGTCTGAGGTGTTTCTGAGGAGCGTGCGCTGCCCTGGTGAGTCGAGATGGTGAGGGCCACACCTGGGCCAGGGTGAGGCGCTGCTTCCTTGAGTCCTAAGGAGAACAGCGGCCCACCACGTGGCCCTGGCCTGAGAGAGAAGTTTCCCTGTGGTGAAGACCCCTGGCAGGCTCCCAGGAGCCAGGGGAGGCCCCAGCCTTCACTGTAACTAAGGGTCAGGGGTAAACAAACTCCCAGAAGCTCTTATCTGAGGTGCGGACTGCAGTTGGCAGGGCCCTGGTTGGGCAGGGCTTATCGGGGAAAGCCACATTTTTTTGTGGGAGAAATTTCTGGGACGTGGCTGCCCAGGAGGTGGCCCTGTTGTGGATTTCTCAGCTGGGAAGTAAGGGACTGAGGCAGCACACAGGGAGACCCGTCACTCCTCTGTCCAGCTCGTCAGGCTCACCCAGCACTCCAAATAGGTCCTGCGTCTCGGGCCCTGGCCTGGGGCTCTGGGGGTGGCAGAGGGGTGCATCCTGACGAGGTTTGAATCTGAGGAACCAGGCAGCTGCTCGTCAATTCTCTGATTTTGTCTTACAGGTCCCTGCCTCCATTCCCAGCGTGGACTGAATAGCTGGGGCAGGTTCTGTCTGGGGATGACTCTCCCTCTTTTTTTTTTTAATCCTCACTTGAGGACATGTTTATTGATTTGAGAGACAGAAAGAGGGGCGGGGAGAGAGAGGGAAACATCGATGTGAGGGGGAACATTAATCGGTTGCTTCCCGTAGGCACCATGACCAGGGATTGAACCCCCAACCTTTTGGTGTACTGAGCACCACTCCAAGCAAGCAACTGCACTGTCCGGCCAGGGCTGACTCCCCCTCCTTTTAGAGTGCCTAGGGTGCTGCTGCCCCTTCACAGGCCTATCCCTTGGCCTTCAATCCCAGGCCCAACCTCTGCGGAGCCTCGGGGGCTTGCTCTGGGGGAAGCCCGGGGACACCTGAGCCCATCTGAAGAGACGTGTACTCTACCTAGGATGCAGGTCTGCCTGGCCATGATGGCCTCCCCAGTAACCACCTTAGAAAACCCATCTCTGCCTGCCTTCGCTTGGGTCCCTACTGTCTGGCACCTGTTCAAACAGGTGCTCTGTTTACCAGGTCATACCTGCCTATCTACCAGAACCAAAGTCCAGTCTCAATCCCTGCCCCCGCCCTTACAGCCAGCATTGTCCCTGCACACTTACCCCTCCCCTTGACCCTTTATACTCTCCCCCTCGAAAGGGGAAGGGATGTCTCTGTTAACCAGCAGGGGGCACTGCTGCCACAGGGTCAGAGCTTCCTGGAGTCCGAAGCTGTCAAACCGCTGATCCCGGGGGGAACACAGGTGGACCTCGGATGGCCTCTGGTCCTGCTGGACAGCAGAGGGATGATGAGCTGACAGGCCCCATCCAGCCGTGGGGCCCTTGTCCAGCCTTCCCTGCTGTTGTGCCCACACACCTAGTATCCAAAAGGCACGGCAGAGCGGTCTTGGCAGACAGTTTCAGGTTTTAGCTGTAGTCATCAGTGACCTGGGCATTCCTGAGGTCGGCTGTGACCTTCTACCTCCTGCCCCATTTTCTTTAGCTCAATGCCTTCGATTCCCCAGATTCATAAGCTGGGATGGAAGCCAAGGCTGTGAGTGTTGCCTTGACCCTGGCTGTAAACACACAGGCCCCTGGAAGAGTCGGGGCCGGTCTCCCTACACTGCTCCCAGAATGGGGAACCTCGAGAGGGCCTTGGAAGAGCCCTGCTCCAACCCACCCCACATCCTGGCCATCCCCAGATTCTGTTCTCTGATCCTGCTGTCAGGTAGGCCCCCTCCCCCCCATCCACTAGGGCCACAGCCCTAATCCACCTGGATCACTTGAGCTGCCTCCTGTCTGTCACCCTGCTTCCGGGACGCAGCAGGGTAAAGCAAGCAGGTGCCTCGGGTGCAAGACTGAGGGAGGTGCTCAGTCTTAGGGCCATGCAAGCACAGAGCTGGCCCCCAAGAAGGTCTGCTCAGATTTTGGGGCCCATGAGACCATCTCCCCCTGGCAGCCACAGAAAGTTCTAAAGCCCAGGTCAGACTCCCAGTTATCCTCACAGAGTCCACCCTAGAATTTACTTCAACAAACACCTGAGGACAGACCCTCATTCTCCAGAAGGGGAGGAACCACGCATCCTGCCTGAGGAGCCCCCTGTCTGCCAGGATCAAGCCCAGACCCCTGAGCACAGCATTCAAATTTCTTCCCGGTGTGTCCCCCCACCCATTGGCTGGTCCGGCCTCACTCCTGGGGCACCACACCATGAGCAGGACACTTGCACCAGGCTTTTTCGGGGGCTGTTCCCACATCCTGGAATGCCCCCCCGCTACTGCTAGCCTGTTAAACCTTGACTCCTTCATGACCCTGCCGAATGCTTCGTCCTCAGAGTAGCCACCCATGAAAATTGCTAAGATAAACTGCTCCTGTCCCCACACCCCAGGAGTTTTGTCCCTTTGCCTCATACTCCAGGTATGACACACCGCTGTCATTCTGCAATCAGAGGGCACTGCGTGCCTACTGTTCTCGAGGTGTGTGCTAGATGCCAGGAAGTTGGCTCTCGGCACTCGTCGTTCAGAGAGCTCACACCCACGTGAGCGGCGGGGACTTTGGCGGCTCACGGTCAGCAGGGGCACAGGGCTGGGCCACAGTCCGCGAATGTCAGATGGGCCGAGTCTTCGGCCTGCTGAGGTGGCTGCTCTTCTAAAAGCAGATTAACACACTGAGGCTGCAGGAAGCCCTCTCCAACATTCCTGAAGGTTCTTGAAGAGAAGGCTGAACGGCTTCTGATTCCTGGGTGTGAGCCATCACCAGAGGCCCCCCTGGCTCAGAGCTCCTCCCAGCACACGTGGTCCATTCTGACCCCCAATATGGACCCGGTCCTTTGAAATATTCCCAGAGCAGCACATCACATTGGCCGTCTGACATGGTGACATACTTACTGTGGCTTGTCACCTGCCAAGCTGGAGGGCAGACAGTCATGCTTTTCCCCACACCATCCAAGCCAGTGGGTCTCTGCTGACACCTCACCCCTGCTGTCAGTCAGTCACAGGCATTTCCCCGAAGACAGGCACGCAGAGAACGACTGAGCGCTCTCACCCCTGGCTGAAGTCCTGTTTAAACGGAGCCCCTTTGTGGACCTACCTTTCAGGAGAGACGACGGCAGCCACCTGATGTGAACACAACCTCCCGCTTGTCCCGTAGCTGGCGGGCCCCTGTCACTACACTCCCCGGTCTCTTTGCTGGACTTAGAGGGGCCACACAGGTGAGCAGGACAATAAGAAAAGGAGCAGAGGTCCCCTTGGAGGGCAGAACCAGACAGAAATGATCACAGTGCTGCTCAGGGAAGAAAGACAGGACTCTCCCCACTCCCCCTTTGGGGTATCCATTGTTTCTGTGGAAACTGTCTTGTTGCCATGACCACCTCAGGGGAAATGCACACACTGCGGAGACCATCGGAATCCGTCATCTGTCCATCCACCCTCCATCCATCTGCATCCACACTGGCTCACAGGCCCCTGCTGTGCTCAGCCAGAGTACCCGCCCGGCCATCCTATTCTTCTCCTGACACTTGCCCTACTTTCCTTCCACGAATGTACCTTTAACTCAGCTCTTGCTGAGTCCAAGCTACAAAGGAATACTCCTGTTGACGTTTTCTAGCTTAAGCTACACCTACTGTTTCTGAAATATGACTTCAAACATACTCTGAAGACCAGGTGCTTTCCCAAGTCAAATTTATGGGCTTGGATCACGATTAGGCTCCCTCCCTCCAAGATGTTACTTGGACTCAGCAGACGACCAGCATCAGTGGGTCTAGGAGAGGAGGGGACAATAACCTCTTTGGTCTGGGGCCTCGACTAAAATGCTGTCACGGTCACTAGGCTACTCAAGGACACTCCTTCATTGTCCTAAGCCTGATTCCAGGGCAGCCCCTGGAGTCGGGATTCCCAGGCTGAGTCACCAGGGTCACCAGGGGCTGTGCTCACAGCACAGCCCCACTCTTGCAGCATTGGAGTTTCCCTGGCCTGCCACCTGATCCTGAGCCTGGGCCAGAGGAAGTCAATGCTTGCCTGGGTAAGGAATGCTTGAGGGTCTGTCTGCCTGTCCCTTCACAGGCTAGCCGGCTGCTCCCAGAGCGGCTACCACTGCTACTTGCCCCACTCCCAGCTCTTCTGGACTGGGGAAGTTCTACTTGTTTGTCTTTCTAAGAGCCACAGTCTCACGGGGCTATCAGGAAGGAGATCTCCCCATCACAGACTTGGGGTCTTAAATGCAAGAATTTAGGAGACATGGGTTTGCAAGTAACACTGCCCACCTTGACCCCAGCTTTGTTCTGAAGAGGTCAGGGAGGGTCCTGGACTCTGCCTCACCATCCCAAACTCCCAGCCTCTCTGGCTCAAACCCACAAACATCTCTGGCCTGGGCTGCAAGCCCTGGGGAGGGGAGGAAGTGGCCGACCCCCACAGGCGGCATTCCTGAGCCATGACCGCAGCCTGCTCACTGCCCAACCCACTCCATCTGGAGCGCAGCTCTCGAGCCACAGAGGGCTACCCGAAAGGGGCTGAGGCCTCCTTCCACTGAGGGTATCCGAGGGACCTGACTGGGCTACAGGGCCAAGAGAGCTGGGCCCAGGGGAACCCTGGAGTAGGTCAGGCGGCCACCAGGCCCACTCTAGATGCCTCTGACACACCGCATTTCTTTACTCATTCCATAAATCCTCACTGAGACCCTCCTGCTGATTAGCTGGGTTCTAGGCCCTGGGAACCCAGCAGGCTGGGCTAGGCAGGCATGGCCCTGCCCTAAGGGGCTCCAAGTCCTGCAGGAGAAATCCCCCAAGAAATAAAGTACACAAATGGGATAGTCTCAGCAGCAACAAGAACTCTGAAGACAATAAAACTGGATGTGACAGTCAGGGGTAAAACTGGGGACTTCAACGGTTTGAGGGGGCCGCTCCATGGCCCAGACTCCACCTGCCTCTGCCCCTGTGTACACAGCCCCCTCACCTCCCCGCCCCCACGCCCACTTCTGTGGGGGCAGCTGCATTCGGGTGGGGCTTTTCCGGGGCCGGTTTTCCCCAGCTCCTGCTGGAACTTCCAGAGGGCCACTGGCCCGCGACACTGGACGCCTGCCCGTCCCCTGCCCCCGGCCACCGCGTGAACCTCAGCACTCCCGGCGCGGTTCCCGGAAACTCCTCGATTTCCCTGTCGCCCCGGCGTTTGCAAGAAACAGAAACCCAGGCTCCGCCCCTCGGCGCGGGGCCCGAGCAGCACTGGGTGGCCGGCCGGGCCCTGCCCCGCTGCGCCCCCGCCCGCAGGGCCGGGCGGAGGTGGGAGCCGGCTTGAGTGTTCCGCTCCGCCGGGCGCCGACTCCCCGCCGGCAAGGCTGCGAGTCTAACCCGAGTCGCGGTGGCCGCGGCGGAGGTCTAGTGCCCCTTGGGGCGCACCTGACGCGGCCTTCCCCTGCGGCAGCGGAGGTGGGCGCCATTTCTGTGCGCCTACTGTGTGTCCGCCGGCCTGGGAGGCACAGGGAGGGCAGGGGCATTTACGGAGGGCTCTGCACCCCGAGGTGTTCCTGGCTTCATCTTGCGGGGGTGGAGATAATGCACGCAGAGAAGTTGCGTAACTTGCCCGAGGTCGCACAGCCGGGAGCTGCGGCGCTGGCTGCAAACCCAGGCCCGCAGCGGGAGGCTGGGCGGGGAAGGAGGAGGAAGTGGCTCGGGCACCGGGCAGGTGAGCCGCCTGGCCTGGGCGGGGCGGCCAGCGGGGGGGGGGGGGGGGGAGGGGCGGTCACAAGCGGCCGCCGGAGCGCCGAGGCTGGCAGGCTTTCCTCTGCTCCCGCCTTCCCTCCCTTTCCAGGAAGCCAGCCAGCCCGGAGCCGGCCGCTCACCCTAACTCACCCCCAGGCTGGGCTGAGCAGGAATGTAGAAGTTGGCCCGAGAGCTTGGGCCCCCTCCCCTCCAAGTGCACACACACATACACACCCAGCTCAGGCCCGGGCAGCGCGAGCGTGGGTCACGGGGTGGGGTGGAAAGCGAGGAGCTCCAGACCTGGACTGGGATTGCCTGGGGCGAAGTAGGGGTACAGCTACCCCCATAAAGGCCAAGAAACCTGCCAGGGGCGCTCTGGACTAATGACGGTGGGCGCAGGCCGTGTTGCAGGACCCATTCGCGAGGGGGGAGGAGGGTGCTGCTCTCATCCAGGTCCATTCCGGGTCACGGCCGCCGCTGGGGCACGGAATCCGCCCTCCTACCCCGCCTTGCGGGGCCCCCCCACGGGGTGGATGGGGAGCTGAGGCCTCTTTCCTCCCAACGCAGTGTTTATGAGAAATGAAACTGCACAAAGCATCGGCGGCAGCCCACACTCACACCCATTCCCCCTCCGGGGTTCCGGAACAGCCCGGGGCGCTGGAGTGACTCCTCCGCCGCTCTCAATGGCAGGGCCCTCTAGTGCTTTCCCAGCCATCTGCAACCTCCCACTCCGCATTTAGGATATTTTTTTTTAACTGCACGTTTATTCTGCTGTGTCATATAGCATTTTTGCCAGAGCTGTGAGAGGGGGAGGGGATAAACTCGTGCCCAGCATATCCCCAGGGCCAAACCTGGAGTTGACCCAGAGCAGGAGTGTGATTTGTATTTGTTGAATGAATTAAGAAACGTCTTCCTTTCTCTTGAACTTGAATTTGCAGGCAGGGTGAAGCCCTGGATTCTATCGTCAAGCTTTTGGGTGCTTTTAGATGATCTTATACCTGACTTGTGCTCTGCCTGCCTCCCAGGTTTGCTGGGAGAGTAGAGATGATGGACCTGATTGGTGTGGCTCAGTTGGTTGGGCATCGTCCAGTGGGCGAGGGGTGGCTGGTTCCATTCCCAGTTGGGGGCCTGGGTTGTGGGTTCAGTCCCCAGTTGGGGGGTTAGTTTGCATATAAGGGCCAATTGATCCATGTTTCTCTCTCACATCCATGTTTCTCTCCCTGTCTTTCTTCCCCTCTTCCCCACTCTCTAAGAATAAATAAATGAAAATTTAAAAAGAATACAAAATAGAGGTGGTGTCTGGGAGGAACTTGGAGCATCTGAGAGCCCTCCCTCTGGACCTGGAAGGCTGCAACGCCTGCTGGGGCTTCATCTGCTTTGGGCACTGTGACCACTTCTCTGGGTATCGGCCCCGTAGGGTAGCTGCCCAGAGATAGCTGCCCTACTCTCAAAAACCTAGTAAAGCCTCATTGGTCCTGCACCTCAGGACTAACTGGACCCACAGCGGGGCGGGGAGCAGTGTGTTCTAAGAGGCAGAGGGAGGGGACAGAATTTGGTCCATCAGGGAAGAGGCTCCCACAGGGCTCATTTTACCTCCAGCATCGTGACTGCCAGGCAGTCAGCGCCCCCACCAGCCAAGGACAGCCCAGGGCCCAGTACAGAGCAGCTGTGCCATGCTCAGGGAATGAATGGGCAGCATCCTGGGAGCCCCTGCTCCAGAGCTAAGCCCCAGCTAACTCCAGCTGTAGGTGTGAGGAACTCAGGTCTCTTGCAGAAAAATGCAGAGTTCCCCAGCAGGTCACCACCCAGCATGTGATACATGGAGAAAAGGCAACATGAAAGTTAAGGGTGAAGGGCTCCTGAGGAGGGCAATGACTTCTAGCTGGCTGTTGTGGGGGTACTTCAGAGAACAGGCATTTGCTCTGGGCACTAAAATGAAGACTGAAATGGAAGTGTGGGGAGGGGTAGAGAGAGGGGGAGAACTGAAATTGGGGGGGAGGGGCAGGGGCGAGTGTTGCTAAGTCAGGGCTGAGGAGCAAATGGAAGGAGCAAAGACATAGGGGTGGGGGGAATACAACATGTGTTCACCGAATGGAAATGAAGTGAGAGTCACACATTTTTGTTAATAATACAATGTCACTTGACTAATGTTTTATAGTGCAGCAAGGAGTTCGACAGTCTATAGAATTTCATTTTCAGCCCTGGCTAGCGTGGCTGGCTCAGTGGATTGAGCACGGGCCTGTGAACCAAAGGGTTGCTGGTTCGATTCCCGGTCTAGGGCACATGCCTGGGTTGCAGGCCAGGTCCCCAGGAGATAACCACACATCGATGTTTCCCTCTCTTTCTCCTTCCTTTCCCCTCTCTCTAAAAATAAATAAATAAAACCTTAAAAAAAAAGAATGTCATTTTCACAACAAGTGGGAGAGGGACTAGAATATCTCTGTTTTACAGACGAGAACACTGAGGCTCAGTGAGGGACAGACACTTGCCCAAGGTCACAGGCAAATAGCAATGGCACAAGAACCCAAGCATTTGGATGCAAATTCTATGTTCTCTTCCACTGTCCTCTAGTTATTGCCAAGAGTAGCTGTGGGAGAGAAGGTTGGAATGGGACCCTCAGGACCAGAGTGAGCAGCAATTTGAATGTGGGACTGAGGAGTCTGGGAGAACTCAGAAGGCTCCGGCGTGAACCTGAATGTTAGGGGGATGGTCCAAGTTAGGGAGGTGACCCTAGTGCAGAGGCACCTGGAGGGGCGGGCCCCAGGGAGGCTGTGGCAGCACTGCCTGCTCCTGGAATGTGAAAATACGGCTTGGTATAGTGGGAGGAAGCCCCAGAGGACCAGGTGAGGCAAAGAGGGGTGGAGGATGACCAAGACTTCAGGAGAGAGGGAGTTGGAAATAGGCAAGAGAAAGCTGCTGGGCGCAGTATGGGAGGGGAGGCTGGGAGTTCTGCTTGTGTGTGTGTGACTCTGTGGGCAGGGTTGTAGGGCAGTGTCCGAAGTCCACTGGAGCTTGAGTTTGGACATCACCTGCCCAGAGGGGATGCCTGCAATCACAGAGGATGAGTATTTTGAGTCAGAGAGGAGAAAGGGTCAGCCCCGAATTACTAGGAAAAACCTAGGGAAGGCTCTGGTTCTGCTGAGCATTACAGGGAATATGGGATACATCTTAGAATAGGATTGATCAAGAGCAGTTACGATAGCCCTGGCTGGTGTAGCTCAGTGGATTGAGCACATGCTGCGAACCAAACAGTCGCCAGTTCGATTCCCAGTCAGGGCACATGTCTGGGTTGCAGGCCAGGTCTCCAGTGGGGGCCACATAAGATGCAACCACACATTGATGTTTCTCTCCCTCTCTTTCTCCCTCCCTTCCCTTATATCTAAAAATAAATAAAATCTTAAAAAGAAAGAATTTATTTTTAAAAAAAAGAGCAGAAGTTACAATAAAAGTTTAAGGTACTTCAACAGGGTATAGCTTTCTTTCACCAATTTGGAGTATAGCGCCCCCAATCCTGATAAGCAGATTTCTTAGAGGCTTCAGGATACAATAGAATCCCTCAAGTTAGAAGTTAAAAAAGAAAAAAAAGTCAAAGAACACTTCAGAGACGTAAATGACGATTTCATTGGTAAATCCTAACATTGGGGAATTTCTTCTAAGCAAAAAATTATTGATGTGTGCAGAGATTTAGCTACACAGTGTTGTTTGCATTATGAAAAAATGGAAATAACCTAAATGTCCTATGAGAGGGGATTAATTGGGTAAATTTTTATTTATCCATATGATAGAATAATATATACCCATTGCAAATGATATTGCAGAAATGCATTTCATACCATGGAAAGGGGCTCATTATATACACACGTGCACTTACAGGTGATTTTCTGTTTTAAAGCATGTTTTCCAGTCTCCTGTTGCCTTCACGGGGTCATTTTGGTCAGTTTGCCAGACCACATGCGATGCACACTTCCTCTCCCTGATCTCATTCTGAATTTTTCAGTGGCTGTGTCAGGTTCTTAGGGAGGCGACAGGCATCCGCTTGCTGCACGGAGAATAGACCTCCCAGCTCAGGAGCCAGTCGCCTCTGCTCTTCGCTCAGGAGGTCCTGGTCTCTGTGGTGGGTTCCCGTTCTCGTCTGTCCCTTAAAGTGCCCCAACCGTTCCTGGTCCTCAGCACGGTCCGGTCCACGTTGCTGAACACCCAGCTGGGTTCATTCCTCACAGTTCCTCCTGCCTCTTCGCCTCTCCTGGCTCCGGCACCCACCACCTGAATTGGCTTAACCCATCCGTTTCCTTTGTGGGAAGGAGGTGGTGGAGTGATTGGATGGTGGAATGCTGCATCAATGTGTCTATAGCCTGCATCATGGCAACCGGGTGCTGCCGTCAGGGAGAGCTGGGTGAAGGGCCTGCGCACCATCCCTGCCAGAGAGAGCCTTTACTTCTGAGTCAGCACCTTTAGGGAAGTGAAGGAAGGAGCCTGCTGGGGCAGAGTTCTGGGTGGAAAATGAACACCAACCCAGCCTCTAGCGGCACACAGGTAAGGCAAGGACTAGATATAAGCACAGGAGTTAACCAGCTGCCCTTCCCAAGGGGCCTGAGACCTGGCCTCCCCAACCCTTTGGCAAATGGCCTCGGCCGGCCCTAAGAAATTCCCCCACGCTGCCCAGAACTTCTCTGGGCCAAGCCCTGAGGACCCAGAGACAACACCAGCGTTTCTACCGCGGAGCTGCCACGCAAGAGCCACCTGAGGCTGTGGAGATGGCCTAAGGCAGGAGTTCTAGGAGAAACCCCAGGCTGCCCCCGCCACCCCAATTCAGCAGTCCCTTCTTTTCCCTTTCCTTAAGGCCGGCCGCGGGGCAGTCCCAAGGAAGTAGACCGAGAGAGGGGGGAGAGGCGTCTCCCCGTCACTACTAGACACCCCTGGCTAGGGATTTCGCAAACCACACAGCATCTGCTGTCCAAGTGGGGCATGGTGCTTAACAGATAGTATCTCTGTCACTGTGAACCAGCGAGGTAGGGTGATTATTTTGCAGCTGAAGACAGTGAAGTCCCGCGTCCCTTGGCGAGCGGCGTCAGCAGCGCCAGGCCGGGGTTTCCTCTCGCCAGGCGGCTCCTCAAGCAGAGCAGGCTTTCCTTTGCTTCCCCAGGGCAGGTGAGTGCCCTGCAGGGGGGTCGCCCCTCAAGAAGGGGGTATTGTGAGTGCTGAACACCCCCGGCACCCTTCTTTACATCCCACTAGCGGGCTTGAGGAAGCAGGCTGGTTTTCAGGAATTCAATCCCGGTGTCCAGTCTGAAGAAGGCGGCAGGTGTCCGGCTGGCCCCTCACCTGCGCTCCGGAGACAGACGCCTTCCCCCTCCTCTCCGCTCCCCGCGCCCCCGAGAGGAGGGCGAGGAGATGGCCTCGGGAGCGAGTAGGCTGGGAGAGTGCGGACTGGGCAGTAATTGCGGGGAGGAGCGTTCGACTTTCCAGGGCGGCCTTTCTCGGGGACGAGGTGGGGCGGGGGTGGAGTGGGAGCCGAGGGGGAGCCGGCCGGGCGGCTGCGGAGGGGGTGGGGAGCGACAGTGGCCCTGTACTTCCCCTTCGCCGCTAGCTCTACAACAGCCTGATTTCCCCGAAATGATGGGGCGGCGCCGGCCAATGGGCGCGCTCGCGCCCTCCGGGAGGCGGGGCCGGGCCTGGGCCGGGGAATCCCGCTAAGTGTTTAGATCGCTGTCCGGCGCCGCTGCCCCGGCAGAACGCGCCACTCCTTCGTCGAGGCTGGTTGTGCGCCGGAGCTCCGGCAAGCAGAGGCCAGCGGGCGCCCTGTCCAGCCAAGACCGGCCGTACTCCGTGGCCCTGCGACCCGGGCATCCTCTGCTTTCTCCGCCTTCCCACCCGGAGTCGCGCTCGCCGCGTCGGGACCCTCGGACACAGCCCCCGAATCGCGCCCGCTGCAGAGGTGAGCCCGCCTTCGCCGCTCGGGGGGCCGGTGGCATGGAACAAAGGCGCGCGGGGCACCAGGAAGTGGGGGCTGAAAACCCCAGGCGGGAGAGTCGCGGGCGCGCGGCGTCGCCTGGTCCCCGCGCGGGCTCGGGAGGGCGCTGGAGGAGCGGCGGGCTGCAGCGCGGGGAGGGCGGTCCGCCGCGCGGACCGCCCACCCGCCGCGGTTGGAGGCGTCCCGCCGCGTTCGCAGACCTGTGTGCGCAGAGCCGCCCGCGGCCTCTTGCTGGCCGGGTATGTTCGTTGCACGCATCCACAAGCCGTGCGGGACACTTCAGTGTACGTCCGTGCGGGGGTGGCCCGGGCCCCGCGCTCCGCGCCCAGGCCACAGGTTTCAGGCTGTTTGTGCAGGTGGCAGGGGTTGAGACTTGCTACCCTTAGGTGGCTGGTGGACCTGCCGGAAGAGCGGAAGGAGGCGCTACAGGTGTTCTTTGGGTCAATTCGCCGAGGACCGGAGCCAGTCCGGGGGAGAAAGGGTTAGCCTTTAGGCCTCAGCGCTGTGGCTGTCAGGGAGTCGGAGGATTAAATGGGCAGGGGTGGGGGAGAGGATGTCTCCGGCGCAGAGTGACTGCTCGCGCATTAGGGAACGTGCATAGCGAGGGGGCAACAGCTCAAGTAGGGACATTTCTTGGCATCAAGCAAAAGAAGCCCCGCCCTTCCCAAAGCTTGTGAATTAGAGGAGAAAAGTTCTGGTATTAAGATACCTGTGTGTTTTGCTTCTTTTTCATCCACATACCTCCTGCAACTATCACTTGCATGCCTGTCTCCTTCCAGAACTGTCCAGGAGGGGGTGAGGGAAGGGGCAGGAGTGGTTTTGCTTAAGATGCTGAAAGATTTGGAGAACAGTTTTATTTCAGTAAAAGCCTCCTCCCCCATGATTGTAGAGCCTGCCACTGGGGTGAGGGCAGGGGAGGGTAACTGGATGACCTGGGGTAGGGCAGGGGCTGCTCAAAACAGACTCCCAACAGGAGCCTTCTGTCTTCTCTTTACAGCCAACATGCCCATCACTCGGATGCGCATGAGACCCTGGCTAGAGATGCAGATTAATTCCAACCAAATCCCAGGGCTGATCTGGATTAATAAAGTGAGTGTAACTCTTTGGGTTTTTCTGCTCCATTTTAACCTGTGTTCTTTGGGGGACCAGAGCTTCAGATGCAGCTGAAAAAGGGAAGTGACAGGGAGGAGACAGATGTGTTTCCCAGTGGGTCCTGCATGCGGGAGTGTGCAAGTCCCAGTCCTGGGCCCCGCCTGCCTGACTTCTGCCTTCCTCTCTACTGGAGGCAAAGACAGGATGCCCCCCAGAAGTCACTTAAGTTTCCAACAGCCGGACTCCCCCAGCACCTGAAGGGCCGGAGTTCTGGTCTCTCCTGAAGGAGAGTTCTAGAAACACACAGTGTCCCGCAGGGCTCCAATCAGACAGATGGCACTGCCAGCCAGAGGGTGACTAGCTCCCCATGTGACCCAAGAATCAACCTTGCACCAGTTACCCAGACCTAAGAAGTCTCTTGCTGGTCCATAAAGGGCAATACCGACCCTGCAGCCTTGGTAGTAACAGTATTCATAATAACAGCTACTGTTATTTATATCATGTCATTTAATCCTCAGAATACTCCTATGAGGTAGAGCCTATTAATCTCTCCATTTTCAGCTAAGGAAACTGAGGCACTGAGAGGTAGATAATGGCTTTGATGCCAGGACTTGAACCTGAGTTGTCTGACTCCTATGTCCATACTGTTAACTGCCAATAATGAGAACAGTGAGACCTTAGCCTTTATACTTGTCCCTGTGTCTTCTCATTTCGCAGAAAACAGTGAGGGACAAAGAGATGCAGTGACAGTGCCAGAGTCACACAGGTAGTCAGCATCCAAGTCTAGCCCAGGGCCTCCTCAGGTGTATGGCCAGAACCCCGGTGTAGGAGCCGGTAGCCTTAGGTGCCCTGAGCAGCCCCATCTGATGGACAGAGTTCCCATTTCCACATTGGTGCTGACAAGCCAGAGAAGCATCCCAGCAAGCACATCTGTAACAGGCAGAGGGAGGTCTTTGCTGAACTGGTGGTGCCACTGCTCATCAGAACCTATGGCCGCTTCTGAGAGATCCGGAGTGAGGCAGCAGCTTGTTTTAGCCAATCTCCGGATGGGTCAACCCAAGCCAGCTGTCGGGGTGAAAAGGGGAAGTCAGCTTTTCCCAGGCCTGGGAGGCTGGGTAGACTCAGGCTAAAAGCCTGTGGTTCCTGAGCTGACACGACCTTGTGTACCTGTGTGTGCTGTTCAGGAGGAGATGATCTTCCAGATCCCATGGAAGCACGCCGCCAAGCATGGCTGGGACATCAACAAGGACGCCTGTCTGTTCCGGAGCTGGGCCATTCACACAGGTATGACTCTTGCCCAGGAGGAGCAGGAGAGGGGACAAGGGGAGGCGCTTCTGTGAACACAGAGGCTTCACTGGGCTCCCTCACTCTCTTGATGGCATGCTGAATCTGGGGCTGGGCGGGGGCAGGCCTGCCTGTGTTTCTGGGGGGAGGGGCCCTGGCCTCAGGGAGTTTATGGCTGGATGCAAGTTCTCCCCGGCAAAAGCAGCTGTGAGCCAGGATATTAGAGACTCAGGCTTAACTTTTCTTGATGTGGACCAAGGTCCTTGGCCCAAGACCCATCTGGTTGGTGGCCTCCTTTTATGCTCGAGGGCCGGGGCTCTTGGGCCGTCTCAGACCAGTCAGCCCACCTGTCAGTAACTACTCTTTGACGGTGACTCTGTGCCCACTGCCCTGTGTGGCCCATCCCTACCCTCTGGCTGCTGACAGCGCCAGAAGGGAGTCTGGCCGTGGTCCAGGGCCAGGGTGGTTTGGGTATGTGGGCCTCTGGTGCTTCAGGCTGGGCCCTCCAGTGAGGCCTGCTGGGTTGGGTGGACACAAATCTGGGCGTTTGGAAGGCCAGGGTCCAGGGCCTGTGGCATGGCTGGCTGGAACACCTGCTTGCTTGACCAGTGAGGGCCTCTGGCAGCACACGAGCTTAGGAAGCTCCTGCCTTCCTCCTCCCAGGCCAGGGGGCCGCTGCAGATCCCCGCCTATGGCCCTGACAGTCCTCTTCACTCTCCTGCCCGCTAGGCCGGTACAAAGCAGGGGAAAAGGAGCCGGACCCCAAGACATGGAAGGCCAACTTTCGCTGTGCCATGAACTCTCTGCCAGACATCGAGGAAGTGAAGGACCAGAGCAGGAACAAAGGCAGCTCAGCCGTGCGGGTGTACCGGATGCTCCCACCCCTCACCAAGAACCAGAGGAAAGGTATTCAAGGACTCTGGGTGCTCAGGAAGCTCTCAGGGAGGGGGTGCCCCTGAGGGGAGGGAGGAAGGGAAGGGAAGGAGGGAGGGAGGGAGGCAGGCAACTGGGGCTGGTGCGCCTGTACCAAGGCTGACAGCCTGTCTCCCCCCACAGAGAGAAAGTCCAAGTCCAGCCGAGATGCGAAGAACAAGGCCAAGAGGAAGGTGAGTGTGGTCCTAGGCAGCCAGTCTTTGGCCACCTGTGAGTGGGGCTGGCGGTAGAAGCAGCGCCACAGAAGCCCGGCCTAAGCTTCCCTCTCTCCTCAGTCCTACGGAGACTCCAGCCCTGATGCCTTCTCCGATGGCCTCAGCAGCTCCACCCTGCCTGACGACCACAGCAGCTACACAGCTCAGGGCTACATGGAGGTAGAGCAGGCCCTTACTCCAGGTGAGATGGGTGGGCCTGGCAGGGACCGGGGGGAGAGGGGTGGCCCTTTTTCTTGGGTCTGGGAGGCCTCATGCTTTTGGGGGTAGCCTGTTGGAGCAGGCTGCATGGGAGGGGATGCTGGGTGTCTTGCAAACTAAGAGAGCACACAGCTCTGACCTCTGGACTCTGCTCTCTTGAAGCACTGTCGCCGTGTGCCGTGAGCAGCACTCTCCCTGACTGGCACATGCCCGTGGAGATTGTGCCGGACAGCACCAGTGACCTCTACAACTTCCAGGTGTCGCCCATGCCTTCCACCTCCGAAGGTTTGTTCTGCTGGGGTCCAGCCTGCTGACCTGACTGTTTGGGTTTTGGGAGGGGCTTCCTGAGGGGGAGAAAAGGCACTCAGAACGCCCTCTGGTGCAGCGCTGACTGTGGTAGGCGAGAGAAGAGGAAGAAGGTTGCATTTTGGTCTAAGGGTGCTGGTTCTCCCGGCTCCTCTGCAGCCCAGTGTGAGGAAGGAAGCGAGGGGGTGGGAAGAGGTGGCTGAGTCACTAGGTCAGTGATCTGTTCTGGAATCTCCATGGCAGGCAGGCAGGCAGATGTCCACCAGGAGGCCTCTGTGTGTGTGTGTGTGTGTGTGTGTGTTAGAGAGAGAGAGAATATGTACGCAGGGGCAGAGGGACTGCACGGGGCTGGAAGTGCAGGGCAAGCCTGCCTGATTGCCAGCCAACCTCGCTGCTATTCCCTCTCCACAGCCACAACAGACGAGGACGAGGAAGGGAAATTACCTGAGGACATCATGAAGGTAAAGCCCCTGCCTCCCTGGGCGCTCTTTAGAAGTAGCTGCTGCTCAGTGAGGAGAGGGAGAACCACTGAGAGCTTGTACATCGGGGCTCGGCAGCTTCTGATGTGAGCTGGCTGCTTGCGTAGTGACACGTCCATGTGGCGGGGACCATTGCCATCCTTGGCTGGTGGGACAGACGTTGTGGCAGTGAGGACAGGAGGGGGCCTGGTTCCCAGCAGACTGTCCTGAAGCAGGCCTCGGGGCCTCAGAGAGCTCTGAGTCAGCGCGCAGGACTAGGTCCCTGGCCCGTCCTAGTCCTCCTCCTCCTAGTCCTCCGCCCCAACATGCCCCAGCCCTGCTGGGCTGAGAAATGCGCATCAGGTTTCAATAATCAGCCTTGGGGATCTGTAATATGGTGGCTTTTTTTTTTTTTTTAAAGCAAATGAATCCTCTAGGATTGTTTTGGTTTTTTTCCCTGCTTCAGTTTAAAAAGTCAATATAAAGAAGTTTTTACAGTAGTTGTAAAGAAAATGGAGCAAACAAAATTGAGACAGGGACAGAGTACCTAATCTCTAGCTTTTCTGGTTTTCTTGACTTACTATGCCAGCCATGGTTGGAAGCCACACTCCCAGTCGTTATGCCCTTACCCAGCTGAGAGGAAGGTCTTGGAGAGTCGGTGCCAGGGCTTGATGTGGGAGTGAGAGCCCAGGGCCCTGTCCTAAGTGAACTCCTCCCCGGCGGCCATCTGAGCATGCGAAAATGGCCGAGGGTGGGATCCTGGCCGGGAGGCTTTGGCTCGCTGTGGGCACAGCACAGGGTGAGTCTGCACTGGAAGTGAGCTGATGACCTCTTGTTTCTCTCTGTCCCCAGCTCTTGGAGCAGGAGCAGTCAGAGTGGCAGCCGACAAATGTGGATGGGAAGGGGTACCTGCTCAACGAACCTGGGGCCCAGCCCACCTCTGTCTATGGAGACTTCAGCTGCAAGGAGGAGCCAGACAGCCTTGGGGGTAAGAAGCCCCTGAGGGAGGAGGGAGAACCATGGGCTGGGCGGGGATGGCTTGGGGGTAGGGCCAGGGAGCGCAGAGGTAAAGCATCCCTTTTGCAGCTCACCTGGGTGAAGACAGCTTGCAGATTGACTGCTGCTCCCATGCCCTTAAGTTTCTCTAAGGATGAGGGGTGTTGCAGCCATGGGGTGGACAGCAGAGACTGTGGCCTTCAGGGGTGGGAGTTGGGGGGAACACACCTCTTCCCACCCCCTTATCCTCACATAACCTTCTTCACATCTCCTAGGGGATATCGGGCTGAGCCTACACCGCGTCTTCACAGACCTGAAGAACATGGACACCAGCTGGCTGGACAGCCTGCTGCCGCCGGTCCGGCTCCCCTCCATCCAGGCCATTCCTTGTGCTCCTTAGCTGGGCCCCCAGCCCCCTTTTGCTCTCCTAGGCGAGCGGGACTTAGCATCACGATGACTGTGGTGCAGAGAAGCAGGACTGCTGTGGGCCCCTTGACCTACAAAGTGTGACCCCAGTACCAAGTGGGGATGGGGCCGCCCTCCTTGGGACGGCGGCTTCTCAGGGCCTGGCAGGTCAGGGTCTGGGCTCATCTGGTGAGGTGAAGCTGGTCCTGCCTCCCGGGAAGATGGGGTTCTGAGACTGGCAGCAGGTGGGGGCCTCAGCCAGCAGCCCACCCTCCAGGTTTTCCCTCTGAGCCCCGCTGCCTGGAGAGGGTCTGCCTGTCGCCGAGCTGGCCTGAGGGAACAGACCAGTGACCTCAGAAGAGCCCAGCACCAACCCCAGGCTGGCTCTGCACTAAGAGACAATTGCACTAAGTGAATCCTATTCCCAAAGACGCCTCCCTTCCCAGCTGAGCCCTGGGGACTGTTCTAAAGCCAGTGAAATGTGAAGGAAAATGGGGTCCCATGGGACAGTGCCCCTCTGCCTCAGAGGAGCCCTGCCCTGCTCCATGCTCAGGCTGAGGGGCTGGACGGAGAAACATGGCACTTTTTCGTGTGGACTTGCCACGTCCTGGTCAGAGGTGTACACTAACGTCCCCCCGGGCTCTCAGCCCTTGCGTTTATTTATACAGTGCCTTGCCCTGCGCCCACTGGCGGCCCTCAGCAGGCCCAGGGAGGGAAGTGGGAGCGCCTCGGTGTAACTTTTAAAATTGGGAAAACTCCCTAACCACTAAGTCATGTATGACCACATACGTACATGTGTGTAAATATGTACATTGTCTTTTTATAAAAAGTTAATTGTTCTAAGGTGTGGCTTTTATTTAGAGAGAAATTGTAGATGATTTTTCTTTCTGCGGAGACATCCTGATGGACTCGTTCTTGGCACCCTGCCTGACTGTGGAGTGAGGTGATACACACCTACCGCAGAACCCTTCCCATCATGTTCACGGAGAAGGTGGCAGGAGGAGGGGACCGCCATGGCATAGTGATGTGCTCCTGGAAATATAGTCCCACGCCCTTGGCTTTAGAACCAGGGCTGTGAGTTGAATTTGAGCTCCTGGGGGCTGGGGAGTATTAGGTGTTGAGTTCTTCGGAGGAATGTTCCAGAGACCCTATTGTCCTGAACTCACGTGCCAAGTGTACTTGGGTGCTACTCCCAAAAGTTAACAGTTGGCGCAGCACAGTCATGGACAGTGAGAGCAGATAGAGCTCAAAGGCCCCGAGGCCAGCTGTGCTCAGCGGAGCGGTTCGGTGTGGTAGGCAGGGGCTCAGTCGGTCAGTTGCATGTGCCCGCTGACTGCCTGAAACGTGGCCAGCACCATGGAGGAACCGAATTTTCAATTTCATTAAGATTTAAATCGTCACAGTACCATATTGGACAGTACAGGTAAATTCTGGATTGGGGGGCAGATCTGAGGGGGTAGAGTGGAGTGGCGAGAGAATGCTGGGGTCAGGAGCTTGGAGCTATTTACCTGCCAATTCAAGAGTTTTTACTCTTTTGCCAGCCAAGAATAACCACCGGTGCTGAATGCCAGCCCTGCATTGTACTGTGAAACAGGTCCGTGCACAAATGTGTTCGGAAAACCTTGGATGACCTTACAGGAAGCAGGCTTCCCTCCTCCACATCTTTTCAGGGCCTGGCCAGGCTAATGCACACAGAATCTCTCTGAAAGGGTATATTTGATTAGAACAGTGTTTCTGGAAACCATCGGCATATGGCAAAGCTTCCTTCAGATAGACCCCCTTCAGATGAGGAATGTCTGCGGGTGAGAGGTCTGAATGTGGGCTTTGCTCATCTCCCCGCCCCCCCTCCCCAGTCTCTGGCCCTGAGGCATAAACAGCACCCTGCCCTAGGCAGGCTGGCCATGGGAAGCCAGCTGACATTACCAGCATTGTCTAGGGATGCGGCCATGGCAGCAAGGGGGTTTGCTCAGGGAAATTAAGCCCTGCTGACACATCTTCCATATCCTTAGTCCCAGAAACCACTTGCGCTACTGTGATTCCCTCTTTGGACCCAACCCTCTGGAAGGAGTGTGGGGAGTAGCAGATGGCCTCCTGCTGGGGGTTATCCTGCATGTGGATGCCTGGAGAGACCCCAGTCTCAAGTTGCCCTGCCCATCAGAAGATCCACCTGGATTTTTTTTCAAGACGAGCCTCACCTCTGGGCGGAGGGACGGATAAGATTCCCTTTCCCAGTTCCTCCAGGGCACAGCCCTTGCTGAGAAGAATTGGGCTAACTAGCCAGCCTCCTGTGGCTTCTAAGGGGGTGGGGGGCCCTTGGCAAGGTCTTCCAACAGGTAGGTTTTCTAGATTAAGAATGGCTGGGGTTGGTGTGCAGCTGGTGGAGGGGGCTGAGGAGGGCTGGAAGGGAAGGGCTGCAGCCCAGAGCTGTCCTTCAGCCTCACCCCCGACAGAGAGTGTGTTGAAGTGGGAATGTCGAAGCCCCAGGTAGCTGTGGAAGCCTCAGATTCTAATATGCAACGTTTATCGCTTTGTAAGTTACCAAACAGGGAGAGGAATGCCAGCCATCAGCTCCCAGCCGCTAGAGCCCAGCGGGAGTCCTGAGCGCCTCCGGCTCTTCCTGCCCCAGGCGCCCTGCACAACTGGGCCCAGCTCCTCAGAGCGTCCGGTGCCCCCACCCCCATCACAGTGGGGCTGGGTCCCCGGGGCCCGGCCTGGAGGAGGAGTGTGGGCGAGAGCCGGACCCTGCAGCGCAGGGAGCTGTCCCGCCGCAGCCACTTCAGCGCCTGACAGGAGAAAGAGGGGAGTCTTGCCGCTCCCCAAAGGGCCGCGGCCGCTGGCACGCAGTCACTAGTCAACAGGAGCCCCATCAGTGGGACAACAGCAGTACAATCTGAGCCAAACTTGGCCCTAGTAATTTTAGGTCATCCTCAGGACCTGCCAGTGCGTTTGCGAGTCATTCCAAGAGTTTCAGTCTGAGCGCTGAAGGTGGAAGCTCTCGACTGAGGGAGCTAGGAGGTCCTAGAAATCCTTGTATTGCTGGGGCTGGGCTGATATCATGCCATCCAGGGCCACTTTCCAATGGGAGAACCTGGCACAGTGGGGCTCACACCAGCCAGGACTCCCGCCACGTCTACCGATGTTCAAGGCACTTCTGGTTAGTTACAGGCGTTCCTCGCCATACTCTGAAGGTGTCACCGTAATTGGGCCAGTTTACTCCTTAAGCTCCCCTGGCAATAGGGGGAGAGAGGCGGATGTGCTTGCTGCCCATACAGAGCTCTTCAGGGAAGACAGATGCAAACTCTCCCTTCTTGGTATATGGGTTTTCGACATCGCACAGTTGGGACCAAGCGCAGAGTAAGCGCTCTCTCAGGTCACTCTGGAAGTCTCTGGTGGCGACTGCCAAAGACAAATTGAAGTCCTAGGAACAGCTCCAGGCCTGGTTGAGGTGGAGACCTTGCCTTCGGGAGTGATGCCCCTGGACTGATGGAGCTGGTCACGCCCAAGCGGTCATTCTCTGGAGTCACTTGGCTTTCTTTTCACACTGCTTTCACAGACTCCAGATCCTTGTCTTGTACTAGCGGGGAACGAGGAGCCCTGCTGAACACCCAGGGAGCTTTGGTCACTGTCAGACGGAGTACCCTTTCTTCCCTTGGGCCTGACTAACCCTCCATTGTGAGGGAGCCTGAAGTTCATCAGAACACGGCACTGACCTTTCCCGCTTGTCCCCGCGGTCACAGGACGAGGAGCCTTGGAGAAGGGAATGGGGAGCTGGTGTGCTCTCTTTTCCGGGAGGGAAAGTTCTGGGCAGAATGCGACTTGCCTTTGTCAGCCAGGACACCCTGGGGAGGCCAAGTGTGAGGCAGCACAAAGGAATAGCTGGTTGGCCACGTGGCTTTCTTAACTCGGGGCAGCTCCCAGGGACCCTTTTTTGCTGATTTTCTGGCGCCGCGGAGTTAGAGATGAAGCCCCCACTTCTGCAGGCTCTGGGGTGAGGCAGATCTAGAGAGTCTTTGCTAAGAGTTTAATTTCAGCTGAGGTGATAGTGAAGGAAATAAAGCAAGGACACGGGAGCAAACGAGGGGAGAGGCAGATGTCCAGCCCTCCATCCCTAATACAGCTCCACGAGCTCGGAAATGGGTGGAGCTGGAAAGGACCTCGTGACCTGGCTGGGTAACGACAACACGGTCCTCGGGTGTTCCTGTTGCTCTGGGCACCACGCCAAGCGCCCCGTACGCACCGTGGCACCGGCACCCACCACAGCCACCTAGTCACAGACCAGGAAACCAAAGCTCAACTGTCTTGCCCAGGATGACTCAGCTAATCAGTGGGGGGCCTGGATGCCAACCCACGTCTGCCTGTGCCCGAGCCCAGGTTGTTTCCACATTATCAGGCTGTCTGCTGAGGGGGAAACTGAGGTCCGGGGAGAAAGTTCTGGAGAGCTTGCCTAGGAGCAGGGAACTAGCCCCTCGTGGCAGGAAAGCCTTTGGGGCCACCGGGTGGAGGTAGCTACAGCTGCAGCTGCTGTACGCACTGCAGGGCACCGCCCCTGCCTTCACCCTGTGACCTCCCTTCCCCCCAGGTGGCAGGGCTCTGCTGCTACAGTCCCCAGGGCCCCAACAGGGGAGGGTTTGTCTTGGTTCTCAAAGGGACCAATGCCCCACCTATGCCCTGGAGGCCACCTGCAGCTCTGAGGGGTGGGGGCCCTAGGAGGTAGGACACAGGCCGCCTGTCACTTGGTCTCAGTGCACGCAGCGCTGCCCCACGTCTGCCTGGGAGCAGGACCCAGGCCTGTTGGCCCTTATCTCAGCCCCAGGGATCAAAGGGGGCTTTTCATAGCGTCTGGGTGTCTGTGTGAGCAATGTCACCAGGGCTCTCCAGTTCTGCTCAAAACCAGACCCTTTGTGGGGTCCTGGGGTCCTCACAGGGCTGGACTCTGGTGACTGTACCAGCCAGGACCACTTGGGGGTGCACCCCATCTCCCAGCCACGTGGCTTCTTGGCCCCTGAGAACACCCAGCACTGCTGACAGCTGGCTGCTGCCCGCCCCCCCCCCCCCCCCCCCCCCCCCCCCCCCCCCCCCCCCCCCCCCCCCCCCCCCCCCCCCCCCCCCCCCCCCCCCCCCCGTCTGGTGGGCTTCCTTCGGAAGCCTCCCTGCCCTGCCCTCCGGACCCAGCTGAGAGGCAGCGGGTTAGGCCCTCCCTTCTATTTCTGGCCAAATGCCTTGCATTCGCCCAGGTCCCCTTCTTGGTTTCTGCCCTCTGCCTTTCCTTAAAAGCCAGGTGGCTGTGGGGTGTCCAGGGCTGCTGTCTCTTCTCATTGCACTCCCAACCCAGAATCTGCCCAGAATTAGCAAGGAGCAGCGAGTCCTTCCACAGCATTGAACTACTCAGCCACATGTTTGCTCAGAGAGCAGAAAGGATATGTCTTGGACGTTGGTTCAGGAGTGAAGTCAGTGCCCAGGCCCCCAGAGTCCTGGGGTGGGAGGCAGGGGGCGAGCCAGGCTTCTCTGAGAAAGCCAGCTTCATGGGACACAGTGGTGGCATTTGGGAATCTGGGGTGGACAGGGAGGGCGTCAGTATGCCAGAAGAGCTATTACTTTTCTAAAACTAAGAACAAGTCAAGGAGCCCTGTCCCGCTGGCCGTATGGGTGCAAGGGTGGGCTGGGTGGGGAGGTGAAGGGTGGTTGCCTCTGCTCGGGTGAAGGATCTGCTCCCTTCTCGGCTTGTGAGGATGGAGAGGGGGCTGGAGGTCAGGGTGCTGAGAGCCATGGTGAGGCCTGGGCGGGTAGGTGTGGGAGCCAGGCCTTCCCACAGAGGGGGGTGGGGTGGGGTGGGATGGGGCAGAGAGGAGGGTCCAGAGGGGTGTGCAACTCTCCAAGACTCGGAGCAGCCCGGCGACCATTCATCGCTGCCCTTCCGTTGTGAACTGGCAGCAGCAGAGGTCTCAGCCCAAGAGACCGTCTGCTTTGTCTTGGGGGATCCGCCTCGGGTTACTTGGGAGGACCCCAGATTTGGCCTCTGGCCGTACTGAGACACCCTCCCTTATCTGACAGCCCACCCAGGCAAAGTGCCAGCACCCAGTGCCTGTCCCCTTCCTGTCTGCTACTCCCCACATGGAGGTGCCCGATCTTTCCACCCAGACTAGGAGCCCCACAGGGGCCAGAGTGGCTGCCTTCGTGTTCTCGCGGGGCTCAGGCGGGACCGGCCCTTGAGAGACTCTCCTTCGAACCCTGGGTCAGCCAAACCCTGTGGTCAGCACTCACACACCTGCTCTGGCCACTGCCCACTGGCTTCTCTGAGTCCTTCCCTGGGGGGCAATCCAGGCTGGACTCAGGGTGCAGGGGAGCAGGCTGCAAAGCAGGGAGGGCACAGAGTGGTAACCAGCCCTGTCTCTGCAGTAGAGCCTCGAGCAGAATGGGCCGCAACCAACCGGCAGGTAGAGCCACGGCCCAGAACAAGGACCACTGTGCCCCACGGTGCATGGCACAACCTGTCCGTGTCCCTCGGCAGCACTGCTAGAGAAGGAAGGCTGAGTCATCAATTACACTCTTTTATTAAAAATGAACACAAGTAAAAGGAACATGGTTGAATTGTACAGAGCAAGAAATACAATGAGTAAATAGACACATTAATCGAAGCCACTCGTAGTACACCGCCCGAAGTGTCAGGCCGTTACATTTTTAGAGACTCGGGTGCAAATACAACTTGTCACTCTCCCGTGCGTATTTGCAGGAGCCCTGTCCCACGCAGACACAGGCGTGGTCTCCACAAGCGGCGCCTCAGCCAGGAACCCTGCAGGCGGGAGTCTGCACTTCCCTGCCACTGGCTGGGTCCCTTCCTCAGCCCCAGGTTGCCCTGTGCCCAGATGCTGTGCAGAGGTTGGCATCCCAGGGTCCAAAGGGCCCACCATCCAGGCTGCAGAGGTCATCTAGAGTAGAGCAGGATGTGCAAAGGACTTTGCTCAGGACTGAGGTGTCTCCTGGGACATGGAGCTTTCAGTGCTGAAACTGAGAAAGTCCTGGACAAACTGGGACAACCTGGTCAGACCCCTGCTGGGCCTTAGATCCCCCAGACCCTCACCAAGCAGCCAGGGAAAGAGAGGAGGGAGGGAATGAGTAAGGCAGGCAGGCAGTCATTACCTAAAGCAGGGGCAGGTGAAACCTGGCTGCCAAGGGCAACCAGGCATGTGGAGGTGGAGGGGCTCCAGTACTTGGCCACTTGCCCCTCTAGCCTTGGAGTGGCCCTTAGACCCCTGTGTCTGAGTCCTCAGAGGCGAGGCTCTAAACCCCAGGCTCAGGGTCCCCGGATGGGAAGCGTTCAGCCCCCTAGGGCCTCCTACAGCCCCAGGCAGCCGGCCTTACACCCCCTCCTCCATGCCCACACCCCTGGTGCTTCCTACCCAGCTCCTCGCTACCTCAGGCTGGGGGCAGAGGATGGGAGGAGAGGAGGCCAGGACGGGCTGAGCCGAGTGAGGAGCAGGCAGGTGGGAGGGCGCCTGATAGCAGCTGGCACACCCTGACTGTGATCTGGCCCTGCACCCCGCCTGCATCTAAGGACACAGCCATTGGACTACCCAGAGAGGAGGCAGAATAATGGGCCATGGTGGGATAAAGATGCCCACACCCTACTGCACGGAACGTGTGAATATGTGATGTTACATGGCAATGGGGAATTAGGATTGTACAGGGAATTCAGTAGGTGATCTTAAAACAAGGAGATTATCCTGGATTATCTGGATGGGTCCCTGTCTTCACAAGGGTCCTTGCGTGGAGAAGGAGGAGGCAGAGGATCAGAACCAGAGAGGTGGAATCGTGTGACTAGCCTGGCTTGCTGGCTGTGGAGATGGAGGAAGGCACCACAAGCCACAGCGTGCAGGTGGCCCCTAAAGCTGTCAAGGGCGATGGACAGGTTCCCTGCCAGAGCCCCCGGAAAGCCGTGCAGCCCTACTGATGCCTTGTTAGCTCATCCAGACCCATTTTGGACTTCTGGCCTACAGAAATGCAAGATGGTAACTCTGTGTTGTTCTAAGTCACTTAGTTATAGTAATTTGTTACAGCAGCCAGTCTGAGAAACCACCTGGGGCATGCAGCTGCCCAAAATCCCTTGGGTAGGGCCCTGTTTGTTCTGGGAGGCCCCGAGATGTTGGAGACCTGGGCAGGGAATGGGCCTCCCCAGCTTGGGTGGTCAAGAAGGACATGTCTACAGGAGACGGCTGCCCCCGAGGGCGCTGGTTCTGAGTCACGGCTGGAGCTGCTGCCCCGGGGTCAGGCCCTTCAGCACGGGCAGGCGGAGTCTGCAGGGCTGGGCGTCAGGCTCCCCGAGCAGGCTCGTTGTCCTTTCCACACACCCGCGACACTCATGGCACTCTCGGTCCTTGGCCTCACTCACCGCGGGCATCTAGCACACTGTGGGAAAAGCTGGGACTAGAGGGAAGAAAGGTTCGAGGAAAATCCCTAAACTGGATGTCAGCCAAATCAGTGTCAAGTCCGTGCTCTGCCACTGACGTAGCCTCAGAGAAGCCATTAGACTTCTTGTAGCCTCAGTTTCTCCCTTTGTACAAAGAGTACAGCAGCTTTCGTCTTACCTGCCTCATGGGGTGTGTGCCTCGGGGACCCAACCCCCAAGAGAACACTGCTGCATAGATTGAGATGTTGTTCATCGACAGTCACGATCACACCCCACCTGCCTTTGGATGGAGCAGGTGATCACAGATCCCGGGGCAGCGAGGGAGGGGCGGGTGCAGACTCACCAGCCGTCCGCCTGCAGGCAGGAGGCTGCAGCCTGCCCAGGGGAGAAGAGAAAGACCTGTCTCTCTGAGCCACTGAGGAGCTCGCACCGGATGTGAGCCAGAGCCACCCTGCAGCCTGCAGGATGTCCTCCCCACCGCCACAGACTGTGGCTTTGCACCTTGTCTATTTTTTATGTTTTTGCTAAGGAAAGCATTTTCTAGAGTTTTCCTTTCTTTTGTTTTTCTTTTGCATCGAAATAATCTCTCTGTTCACAGAACACTCACAATTTTACAGGAGAAAGGCAGAACACGAAGCTGGGCACCACACAGCTCCAATCTCGCAAGCAGACAATGTGTGAGTGTGTGGAAACCTCCTGGAAGGAATGCATCAGGATAGTAACTGGGATTGTCTTTGGTGGTGAGATGAGGTGATCATATTTCCTTCTTTGCGTTTCTATAATTTAAAATGCTCAACAATGACCTATAATTATGTTTGCAGGAAAAAGAGTGCCTATATGAAAAGTACCAGGGACTTCTTCTTGTGGGCTGGAGGAGTCCCTTGAGCTGGTTCTGTAGAGGCGGCGGTCCTGGCCCGGGTCCTTGCTGTGGGACCTTGGAGACTCACCACTCTCCCGTCCTGGTCTAGCCGGCCTGGGAGACCGGGTGCTGGCCAAGACATCCTCCAGGACCCTTGGAAGCTCGAGAAAGTACTCACCTGAGTCTCATCCATCCCCGCCCATCTCCACTTCCAACAGCTTCTGTGTTCTCAAAGAAGTCCTTCCTCTGGCCTTGAGGGGGAGACCACCTCCCTCATCAGCTGGGCCGCTCCCAGACCTGCCCTGGAGAAGCCCCCGTCATTGGCCTGCACCACAGTCTGCCCTTCTCAGAGCCCGCCCTTCCTTGAAGAACAAAGCCGGGCCTAGCCCCATGCAGCCTGCTGACCTGCAGTGACCTTGGCTTCCCTCTCCCCTGTGTGTAACAATAGCTACCAGTCGTGGCTGTGAACTTCAAGTCACAGGCAAAAGCGCTCCTATTTAATTCTGGCGACCAGCGGCTGCAGCAAAGACTAAAACATGAACTTGCCTCGGGGGTGGGCCCTATTTGATCCTCCCTGGCCTCGAAGGTCTGTCCTGTCCTCCCCATTTTACTGGTAACTAAGGCTCAGCGAGGTTGAGTTATCTCATCCATGGTCACACAATGACTTCGTTTGTGGCAGACCTAGGACTTGATCTCTCGTCAGTTCAGTCCAAGCCGTGCTTTTCGGTCCCACAATGGGCCTTCCTCAGCGCCCACCTTGCAGCACCGGAGGGCAGGGACAGTGTGTTCTGAGGTGAATGCACAGAGAGCGCCCAGCGTCTGGTGGTGGTGGCATTCAACCAGCGTTTACCATTCCATCAGCGAGCCTTCCCAAGGCATCTGGGAGCTCTGCGGAGCAGGCACAGGCCTATTCTGTTCACTCCCATATTCCCGCACCTGGCAGCGCCTGGCACATAGTATTTGCTCAGTTAATGACACTGAATTAATTATTGTTCATCAAATAACGAAACAACAGAGTAAATAATATGAGCTAACATCTGTGGAGTGCCTACCACAAACCAGCTCTTGGGGAGTCTCCAGGAGAGTTGAGAAGAACGAAAACCCTGGTGACAAGGACTACCTTGTGGGGTTTTACATCACAAAGTACCCATGTGAAAGCCGTGAGAACACCAGCGAGAGGAAGAGGATCGGAAGCCTCCTACCATGTCTGGGGCCATGCCAGCCGCCATCCCTGTGGCAACTCGAATGCATGACTGCCAAAGCACACAACCCTAACTTCCCATCCACTGCCGCGGTTCCACCGGTTCGGAACACAGCTGGGCGCTCCTGCTGCCTCTCCATCTCAGCCTGGAACACCAGAACACCGAGGGCTGTAAGACAATCGGGAAACTGGTGCCGTTTAGCTTGGGGAAGAAAACGGGGTTCCTCTTTAACAGCTGAGGAAGAGCGCTCTCTGGAGATGGACCAGAGAAGCAGGGACCGGGGGCACACACTCTGCGCCCTGGTTCACACCACAAGCGCTTGTTAACTGTCATGCACAGCCCACTCCAGCCCAGGGCAACAGAATGGATAAAACCAGCTTGCAACCTTAGAAAACACCAGTGCCGAGGATAGAGTCAGGAAAGCCTCATCCTGTGGCCTTAGGCTCCTTATTATGCACCCAACTGGGTCCTGTCCCAGCCACGGCTGAATGAAGGCCTGTTCTTCCTTGTGTTCTGAAGGGGACGGGTGTAATGGCAGATAATCAACAAACACAGCATCCCCCGTAGAGGGGATCCTGAGGAGGGAACTCCCGTGAATCAATGCTCTGTGGGGGCTGAGAGGGGCTGGGTCTCAGGTGTGGTCATTTGCACATGTCCTCTACCCCTTCAGGTCCCTGCTACTCCAGATAGGTCTGGACCATGGTGGCTTCCAGCCTCCTGCCTCCACACACTGAATGACCTCCGCCAGCTGCAGAGACACGTCAAAGGATGCCCTCCAATCCCAAGCTGCAAAGCAGCTTTCTCTTCCATTCCCTGGAAGGCTCCCCAGGCCACAGCAACAGCTGCGGCGCAGCCAGCGCGGGGCACTCTTGAGAGCTGCCTGGAAAGAAGGCGTGCGCAGCGCCCTAGCCACTCACCGCACTGCTCAGTGCCGGACCTGACAGAACACATTTTTAAATGTGAAACAGTAGTTATGCAAAAGCCTCATGGAACGTATGTTCAGTTTAATAAATGTAAAGTATAAAGCAAATATGTGAATAATTGCCACCAGGTCCAGAGACAAAACAATGCCCACGCCCTCCAAGACCCCCGCGCACGCAGCCTAATCACAGCCCGAACCCTCCCTGTGGTCACGGCGAGACCGCCCTTTGTGACAATAATTTCTGTTTTGTGCATTTTGCCTCCTCCGTATGTACTCTTCATCAACACAGCCCAGTTTTGCCAGTGGTCACACTTTTCACAACAGGAATCACACACGTATTCTTTCGTGCGTTTCACTGAGTGTTGTGTCGATCAGTCAGCCGTCACGACCACACTGTTGCACAATACCATGGCGCTGAGGCCGCCGCGCCGCATCCAGCTCCCTGTGGGCGCCCCGCACAGGTCGCTCCTGTTCCCTAGCGGTGATGAGCGCTCGCGCGTTTCCTGGTGCTCTGTGGGTACCTGGTGCACGTGGGCGAGAGTTTGGTTAGAGGACATTCTGAGGAGTAGGGCGGCTGGGTTATGGGGCGTATGTATTTTCCACCAGATCACTTATGTGCGTTTTAGTTCTGAAAATGGTTCTCAGGGAAACGGTGCTATAATACTCCAGCACTGCTTGAGGTAGAGAAAATGAGGTATCGTGTTTTGCTGTGTATAATGCGCACCCACGTTCTGTGTGCATTATACACGGGATTACTCTACCCATGGTATGTAACGATTATACTCACGTATAAGGCACATCCTTATTTTTCCCTCAAAAATTTTGGCAAAAAAGTGCTCGTTATACACGGCAAAATACCGTTGTGTCTGCCCTGCCAGTCTGCCCTCAGAGCCTCATCCCCTCCCTGCGGCCCAGCAACCCTCTCCCCTCTGGGAGAGGGCCACAGGATGCAACCCTCTGGCACCGTGGGCGGGGCCCCCCAGCAGCAGGCACTCGGGCCTCCTTCCCTCAGGGATGCAGCTGGGTGGGGGTGGGAGGAGGTTGAGAATGAGGAAGTGGAAACCAAATACGAGGGCCACAGAGAAGTCTGGTCCACAGACCTCAGTGTTTCCGCAGCACACCCCGTGGGAGAGGAACGTGCAAGCTGCTTGTGGAGCACTCCCAGCGGGGCCCAGGCCCACTCGGGCCGCGGCATGCTTCTGGCCAAGCCACCGCTTTGCACTAGGTTCCTGTACATAGGTCACTCCGTGCAGTCCTCACCCCATCCCGGTGAGGTGGGTGTTGTCACGTCACAGATGAAGACTCTGAGGCCCAGAGACACTGAGTGACAGGCAATAGAGTACATCAGTTGATAGTGCAGGATCCGGACCTGCTTAAACTGGGTTTGAACTGTGGCTTCCCTACTTTCTGGTGCGACTGCTGACTAGTTACCTGACTTCCTTCAGTCTCAGTTTCCTCATCTGTACAATGGGCTAACTGGCTCACAGGGCTGTTGAGAGCGTTAAAAGAGATAACGTGTAGAAAGAGCGTAGTGGAGAGCCTGCCAAAGGAGGAATGAGCAGAACTATGAAATGGGAACTATGGGTCTCCAAGGTGGCCAGCCAGGACATGGTGGCCAGGGCGGGGGATGCAGCTCATCCTGGCAAGCTGGGACCAGGCCACCAAGCTGAGGGAGCTCATCGGGGCTGTGTGAGGACTCAGTCAGCAGTGTGCTGGCCAGGTGGACTTTGAAATGCCAGCACCCAGGCACTCTTAACCCCTGGCACCTTTGCCCAGGTCACTCCGCCTCGCTGTGGCTGCTTCAAAGGGCAGCGATTTGTGACAGGGAGCAGCTGGGCCCCTGCACATGTCGGGGCTCCCATCCCGCTCCAGTGCTGGAGTCCCAGAGGCCACATTGGCAGGCGGCAGCAGGGGCAGCCAATAGGCAGCCAGCCTGTTGCTAAGGTCACTGGTGAACCTTATTTGGTGACATCCAGCTGACCCTGCATTCACCTCTGAGAACCCTGGGAAACGCCAACCACAGATGTGAAATGAACGTCTCAAAACCACAGCTTCATTTCCTTTGAGAAAAGATTTGGCTCTCCTCTCTAGCCTGTCTCTCTTGGGCTGGACCCGTTTGTACAGCAGCTTGCAACCTCAAGGGAGAGCAGTCAGGGCGGCCAGAACAGGGACAGAGGGCGGGGCCCCTACTGCACGGGGGGGGGGGGGGGGGGGGGGGGGGGGGGGGGGGGGGGGGGGGGGGCTCAGGACCCAGCAAGGACCCCGAAGGCTCGTGTTGGCATGCAGGTGGCTGCCGGCCCCGCCCAGGCCTCCCGATCACACCCTGAAGTGTTCCCGGCCCCATTTCCTGCAGCCTTGGGAAGCGGCTGGTATGAGGAAGACCTGCGAGGCACAGGGAGGAAGTGGGCCTGCCCAGGCCCCCACCATCTGCACCGGCCACATCGCTTCGGTGCAGCCTACGGCTCAAACGGTCGGCGGTTTCAGTCTTTTACCTCCTTTGGGTGCATCTTCTAGCTTAACATTAAATATGAAGAACTGTTGCCCCACCCCAGTGTGGGAGGGAAGCTGTGTCTTCAGTATTTCCAAAATAGTACAATGTCCTCCTGCTGGTATGGCACCTTCGATCCCGGAACTGTGCTCACGTTTGCGGTCTCGTGGGCTCGCCACCAGCCCGGCCGAGGCGGTAATGGCCAGCGCCGACGGGGCCCTGGCCACCTGTCAGCAGCACGATGGAGCTCACGCCGCCACCGTCCCCACGTCCCAGGGGAGAGAAACGAGGCAAAGAGAGAGTCAGTAACTGTCTCAAAAGTCACGTGGCTCATGAAAGCCGGGATTTTATCCCAGATAGCCCAGTTCCAAAGTCTGCCCTATTATCTTCTGCTACGTTTCCTTTCAAGGCACAAAGACCAGAACAAATGTTGGTTGCAGGTGACAAGGTAAGGCAAGAGGACTGAAGGGTGCTGTGGGCCGAGGTCAGGGCTGCTTTCCTCGTCCATGTTTCCTCCAGAGGGCCACTGCCAGCACACATCCTTCGCTGTCCCCCTTGTTTGGTATCACGGTCAGCTTGTCTCCTGATCTGTCGGCTAAAAGTGGCCATCCTTTTCTGGGCAGCCCGGGGAGCTGAGTGGCCCAGCTTGTCTGGAAGGGGCTATGTGAGCCCATCTGTCAGATAAGGGGGCAAAGCCAGGGCCACAGAGAATTGCCATAGGACACCTATCCCTATGCCCCTTACCTTCCCCTGCTAAGCCTGGGGGCCTCAGAAGCCCCCACACCCAGGACAATGGGCTGGATGGACCCGGCCTGTCTTTGTGCAACAATGCAAGTATGAGGGGTGCCAGTGCAAGGGGTGCAATTTAATTTTCATTTAGAGAGGGAAGAGAGAAAGAGAGAGAAACATATATGGTTGCCTCTCGTGCATCCCCCACTGGGGACCTGGCCGGCAACCCAGGCATGTGCCCTAGACTGGGAATCGAACCAGCAGCCCTTTGGTCACCACTGAGCCACACCAGCCAGGGCTGAATATATACTTTTGGGGGCCCCTACCAAGTGTCAGACACTCTTCCAAGCATTGGGGAGGCAAGCATGAACAACTCAGACCAGGTTCTGGGCCTCACGGGCTCAGTTCCAGTGAGGGAGACTGACCGAATCACCTGGACAGCTGGACCCACAGGGTGCCATGGAAGTGCAGCGGCATGATTTCTATCTGAGGACCGTCGGGGGTTGGGGCTTAGGGCAGCCCTTCCCTGAAGAACAGAGAGATGGTGTGGAGGTGGGGGTAGGGACAGTCCTTGGCCCCTTCCCCACTGTCCTCCTCTCCCCCACATTCCAGTCCCTTCTGGAAACTGGCTTTCATGAAAGCTACTCTGCTCGTGTCAAAATTGCTGTGTACAGCGCCTGTGCCGGCATCTGCTCCCGGCGTTTCTGCCGGAGCGAGCAGACTCATGGGCGAGCTGGGGAAGCCAGAAGAGAGAGGGCTAAGGGGTTTGATCTTTGATCCTCAGCTGAACTCAGGCACCTCCAGTCCACATGTATGTGAGGGAGCCCTGGTGGGGGTGGGGGGGAGGTGGGGGGGAGGGCAGCCCGTAGCGCAAGAAGCTGCTGGTGAGAAATGCCGAATTCTGAGAAACCTTTTCAGATTGAACATTTTCACCTTAACCGAGAGCCAGGGCCCTTCCTAAAGTACCTCCGAAAAGTTTTCAACATGAAGTGTGAAATTAGCCTTTCCTAGAGAGGAAACCTTCGGGGGCCACAGCGAGCTGGACAGCCTCAGAGGAAGCTGGAACAGCGAGGGGCCCTCCTGCTGGGCCTGGCTGCCAGCAAGGAGACCCAGGGTCCACGCCCTGCCGCCAGGCTGCTCTCGAAACACCTGGAACACCTGGTGGCTTTCAGTCACTACACGCCTGCTCCTTCCTCCCACCGGGACCCTCCCTGTGGAAAAGGAACCCCAGCACTGGAGGTTTCAAGTCTGTGATTTCCAGTTTCATTTTCCAGTTTCCGTTTAGCAGCATCTCTGCCAACTCTCTACTCCCACAAGGCGCCACAGAAGAGCTGAGGGGAGGAAAAGAGTGTCCCCGCCAGCATCCTGCTCCCTGGGGCTCTCAGAGGGTGGGGGCTGGCCAAGTTCCCGGTGGACATGGTGGGTAAAATGTAGATTCCCGGCCCCCAGGCTCTGAGGTGGTGGGTATGAGCCCTTCAGTGATTCTGAAACGAGCTCTGGGCCCCACCACGCAGTCACAGCCTCAGAGCGGTCACAGCTTCAGAGCGGTCACAGCCTCAGAGAGGTCACAGCCTTGAGCCCGCGGAGCAGCCGGAGCCCGCTGAGCACAGCCCACCGCCCTCCGAGGCTCAACCACAGTACGAGGCCGTGGCGCTTCCCCACTGGCCCTGGGTGCGTTCAGATGTCAGCTCTTTGGCACTGGAGGTCTGTAGGGAGCCCAGGCCACAGTCTTCACACAGCTTCTCTCTTGCCCACCCTTCAAATTTCCCTTTAAGGTGCCTATTTGTAATAGGTACTAACAGAAACAAAACAAGAAGAAAAATTTCTGCTAAAAGCCCTCAGATCCCCTGGTGCTTCTCCCTTGCCCTGTTTATTTGAGATTTACAGCCTAGTTTAAGGGCGTGTGTCTCTGTTTTGCCCCATGTGTGCATGTGACTGTGGGTGGGCCGGGCCTTCCACGGTACCCTTGTCCTCATCTGCCCTTGGAGAGAGCAGGTGGGCAGGTCCCCAAGCCTGGCAGATGTAGACCTTTCCTAATCTCTAGGGCAAATTTGTTCTTCAGTGTTTTCTACTATCAGTGTTGGATCAATCATTAATCAAAGTGGCAATAAAAAGATATCCTTCTCAGTACTGGGCTATAAAGGTTCTTAAATAAACCCTTCTGTGGAGGCCTCAAAGCTGAGAGAGAAGGGTCTGGTGTCTGTAGCTGGAGTTGGAGGCAAATTCATTTCTAATCAGTGGGGACAGACGTGAACTTTAGTATCCTGAGCGGCTGCGGCCTCTTGCTCCACCTTGTGCTGCCGGTGATGCTAGCTATGCCCTGACTCTTGCCCAGGTGGCGATGGTGGGGAAGGAGGCTGTAGTTGGGCTCAAACGTGGGGGCCTGGAGGCACCTGCACAGTGTGACCGCTGTGGCATGGCTCGGGCGCCAGGGCTGATGGCAGTGGGGGAAACAGGGCAGCCCCTGGGTTCAGCAGAGCCCACGTGATGGAGAGATCCTGTGGCCAGTAGCTGGGGCTCGTTCCTGCTGACCTACAGCTATGCAGGGCAGAGCGGCGCCCAGGATGGGGGAGGAGGCCCACTTCTCAGGGCAGCAAGAACGGAAGTGGCTGCTCCTCCCAGGGCGCAGCAGGGGTCAGCGCTGACTCCTCTCCAAACTCCTTCACGGAGGGGATGGTGGGTCTGCTCTTGGAGGCCTGAGGTCCGCTCCGACAGACAGGCTGCAGAAGCTGGCTCTAGGAGCTGAAGGAGTCATTATCAGGGGTAATGGGAGGCCCAGCACCAGCTCCAAGAAGTAAGGACATCAAGGCAGGGCACGGGGATCTGGGTCAAGTGCATCCAGGACCAACAGTCACAGGGGCTTAGCTGCCCTTAACCCTCACCACAGCCGCAACACTGACGGCATTGTCCAAGAGACCCATGTGCTCTCGTGCACACAGCTGAGATGTGCAGCGTCAGAGAAGGTGGGAGAGTCACTCACTTCCCTGCATACCTTCCGACCATAACCAGGCCCAAGGGAGAGATGGGCATTTTCAGGGAAGTATAGCCCATTATAGGTGCAGGGCAGTGAAATCAGGTGTCGGAAACTGCTCAAAGGGTTGGTGTCCCTAACCGGGGTAGACGTGCTCTGGGGGACCCTGAGGGGAGGAAGCAGCCTCGGGAGACAGGTGTGAAGAAGAGACTTCCTATAGGTCCAGTGTGGTCTCCAAAGACAGACAGATACACACATGCACACACGGTTTTTTTGAAAGAGGACAGGAAATGAATGGAAAGATACACACTCAAATTTTAACAGCAGCTGTCTCTAGCTGGTAAGACAATGAACAACTTAAGTTTTTTCTCCTTTTGTTTATCAATAGTTTCTAGAATGTCCATAATATACCCAAATTACTTTTTTATTGTGCTAAAATATACATAACATAAAATTTACCATTTTAACCATTTTTAGATGTGTGAGTCAGTGGCATTAAGGTTTTTTTTTTCAAGATTTTATTTATTTATTTTTAAAGAGGGGAAGGGAGGGAGAAAAAGGAAGAGAGGAACATCAATGTGTGGTTGCCCCTCACATGGCCCCCACCAGGGACCTGGCCCGCAACCCAGGCATGTGCCCTGACTGGGAATCGAACTTGCAACCCTTTGGTTCACAGCCCACGCTTAATCCACTAAGCTATGCCAGCGAGGGCAGCATTAAGTTTTTTGTTAAATATTTTTTTATCCTCACAGGAGGACATTTTTTCCCCTTGCTTTTTAAAGATAGAGGAAGGGAGAGAGCGAAGCATCAATCTGCTGTCTCCCACATGAACCCGGACCAGGGATTGTGTGTGCCTGGACCGGGAATCGAACCCACAGCCATTCGACTATGGGACGAGGCTCAAACCAACTGAACCACATTGGCCAGGGTGGCCTGACGTTTCCTACATACCTTGCTATGCTGCTCCAGGAGTTCTCATCATCCCCAACGTAACTCCATCCTCGTTCCATTAACTCCCCACCCCCTGCAGCTGCCATTCTACTTCCTGTCTCTATGGATTTGACTGCTCCAAGCACCTCACAGGCGTGGGGTCATACGACATTTGTCTTTTTTGGTCTGGCTCATTTCACTTCTTGGCACAATGCTTTCAAAGTTCATCTATGTGGTAGCGTGGGGCAGAAGTTCATTCCTTTTTGAGGTTGAACAACATTGCCCTGTGTGTGGGGATTCCATCCACCTGCCAATGGACATTGGGTTGTTTCCACCTGTCGGCTGTTGTGAACGAAGCTGGTATGAACACGGGTGTACAGGTACCTCTTAGACACCCTGCTTTCAATCCCTTCGCGCACATGCCCGGGATTGGAGCTGTCGGATCACGTGGTCGTTCCACGTATAACATTTTGAGAAACTGCCACACTGCTCTCCACAGTGACTGCATCATTTTATACGCCCCCCAGCCATGGACAAAGGTTCTAACTTCTCCACAGCCTTGCCAACACTTACATTTTCTGGGGTTTTTGATAACAGCTATCCTAAAGGGTGTGAAGAAGTATCTCACTGTGCTTTTGATTTGCATTTCCCGAATCCAAACAACTTATTTTTAACAAAAACAACTTATTTTCATTTGCATTTCCCCAGTCCAAACAACCCAATTCTATGTGAAATCCGTTGTCCTTTGCTTCCTGATAAAATGGACCTCTCTCCCTCTTTCGTACTTATCCTCTACATGGTTTTCTTAAATTATGTTAAAATACACATGAGATAAAACTGACCATCTTATTCATGTGTTAAGTATTGTTAAGCAAATTCACATCATTGTGACTTACCACAAATTACCTTTATAATAATAAAAAGAAACAAAAGTCTACTTAAAAAGAAAGCAAGCGGTGGATTCTCAGCCCCTATGATGCTCATATACTTTGGCTTAGTCCAGGCCGGGACTTGCATCCATCCACCGAGCCCCTCCAGTGTGCCAGGTTCTGTGCCGGGCAGGGGGCTCCGAGCTGCCCATAGTCTGGTCTCTGCCCTTGAGTTTCAGCCTCTGTCGGGAGCAGTTATACCCACGGCCGCCGGGCCCAGAGGGCCACCCTGTCGTGTGGGCGCAGTGCTGGGAAAGGCAGCACGGACGAGGTGGCACAGCTGGGCCTCAAAGGTGAGATGTCTGCACGAGCAGAAAGGAACTGGGCTGTGGCAACACTGGTCACAAAGGCCATTCCATAAGCATTTGTCTGTTTATGTCCGTGTTCCTTCTTCAATGACAAGCTTCACGAGAGCAGGGCGGGGTGGTCTTGTTCTCCAGGGGACCCCAGCACTGGCAGGATGAAATGAATACTTACTCCATAAGCAAGCGGTTGAGGAGGAGAGGGGAGAAGTCTCCTTCCAGAATCTCGGCCCTGAGAGGCAGACAGCATGGCCGCGCTCCGCGGGGAAGGGGCTGGAGGCACGTGTCGCACGGGTGACGGAGACAGGAGTGGGTCAGACACTCAGCGCTGGGGCCCGTGGGGAAGGGGAGTCTGGAGACCCAGGTTTGAGGGAACAAAGGCCCTGATCGCTGGGTAGGGGCCCTGGAGAAAGGGGAGAGGCTGGGAAGCAGGCCCACTGGAAGGAGAGGGGTCTCTCTCTTTTTTGTGAGACTCAGGACAGAAAATGCCAGTTGTCGACAGGGGCGTGAAGCTCCTGGAACGCTCGTGCACTGATGGAGAGTGTCCTTCTGCTCTCACTCTGGGCTTCAGCCAGCACGCTGGACGCTGGTCGGCTCCGGCTACCATTCGGGCCAGTCAGGGAGCCCCAACACCTGCACTTAGGCTACCGGACGCGACAAGTTCTATGTCCAGAGCGATCTCCCAAAAGGGCCTGAATTCATGGGACAGGGCACAATCGAGAGCCCAGAGTTGTCTCCGCTCACTGGCCTCCAAACTGTCAACTCTGCCCATGTGCCTCCTTGCGTCTCATCTCAGGTCACATAGCTGGTGGGACTTCTGTCAACAGAAGGTGGACCTTGCTTTTTTCAGAGAGCTTGAGGGACAGGCAGTGCCAAGCTCCCTCCACCCCACCCCTGAGCACCGTGGTGAAGCGCATGCATCAGGGCGCCGACAGCCCCTCCAAGCCCCCAGGAGAGGTCCGAGACTCAGGGCACCGCCCCGCCCACCAGACGCGCAGCACGGGGGCCCACTCACAGCCCACAGCAGGCAGCCCTGCTTGACACTTGCACAGCTCAAGTCTGGGGGCAGGAAAATGCTGACTGTGTGTAGTTTGTATTTTTATTGCATCTTCCTTCTCAAGTTCAAGGACCTCGTCACTGAGTTACGAAATGCTGCTTTGCTCGCTGAGGGAAGCACAGACAGTGTTCGGCAGTCCCTGGGATGAGGCTGCAATTCAGAGTTGAGGTCACGCTGAATGCAGGAGCCATGGAGGAGACTTGCTACCAGGCAGTGTGCCCTCAGGAGTCACGTGGCATGCCCTCACTCCGAGTGCCACAGGAGTTCGGAAGAGAGGGGCCACGTGGGGGGTGGGGTGGGCAGGGAAGACCCTGGAGCAGGGCCCCCAAGGTGGGGAGCAGAGGACAGAGGAGACCATCACAGGTGGGCAAAACAACAACTGGAACTTGCATGCACACTCGTCAGAACGCAAGAGCGGGCCAGGCCTGGACCCGTGTGGGAGGGCCCCACTGGCTGCCCTTTCACCCACAGATAGAAGGCCTCCTGCAGCCCCACCCAGGCCCCCAGGACACATGCTGCCCTGTCCCCAGCCTGACCACAAGCCCCACATGAGCTATGTCCTGTTCAGACTGGCTTAGAAACTGGGAAGTACCTGGCATGGGGCCCTCCACTTCCTCTACATGATTGCTTGGGGCTCCGGGGGGACCAGCAAGGGGTCATTTTTGTGGCCAGGAAATGTCTGTGTGTGGCAGCTGTGGACACCACAGGCCTTCCCTAGACCCTTCTGAAGTGCAGGCCGTATCCCCGGTGATTCTCGGCTGCCTGAACTCCAGCTCCAATCCCTTGCTTCTTCCTGGTAGGCTCATCCTGGCATGTGTGGGTGGGGAGAGGGGGGAAGGTTGTCTTTCCTGAGTCCATGAGGTGCCCTCAGATCCAAAATCCTCTAAGATCAAGGGCAGGACATCGAGAAACAGAGCAGTGGATACTCACTTGTGGTTTAGCTCAAGGCTTTTCAACCTTGGCTGCCCACCACAGCCACCTAAGGAGCTTCTTAAAGTACTCATGTCCAAATACTTCAACAGACACTTTGCAAAGGCTGTAAATGGCCAATAAACATATGAAAAGGTGCTTGACTGCATAGTCCTCAGGGAAATGCAAATGAAGCCACACTGTGATGCCATTACCTTTCACCAGAGCTGGCTCACATGAAAAAGACAGAAAATAGCAATTGCTGGCAAAGATGTGAAACAGCCAGCACTGCCACACACTGCCGCAGGGAGTGTAAATTGATTGGTACAGTCACTTTGGAGGGTTACTTGGCCTCAGGTGTTAAAGCCCAACGCACTCTACCCATACCTGCCCAGCAGTTCCACTTCTGTGTCCAGCCCCGATGGAAACGCTCCCACAGGCACCGCTAGGATGCTTGTTCGTCGCAGCAGTGGTTAGAAGAACCCCAACTGCAAACAGCAATCCAAACACCCCCATGTCTGCAGTAGAACGGACGGGTAAACTGAGGAACATCCATATGGTTGGATACCCTGAGCAACGAGAATGAACTAATGACACAGATAAGCAACAGCGTGGGCAAATCTCACCAACACAGTGCTGAGTGGCAGAAGCTGGACCCAAAAGCACACCTACTGTATGATTCCACTTATATAAGGTCAAGCTCAGAAACTGGGGACCCTAATTTCTGCCATTAGAAGTGAGAATTGTGATCGCCCTTCGGAGCACGAGGGATTGCTGGCGCTGTTCTCTTTCTTGATCTGGTTGCTGGTCACTCGAGGTAAGTTCGCTTTGTGAAAATTCACTGTGCTTTGGACTTAAGGGTTTGTGCTTTTTTCTTTCTTTCTTCCTTCCTTTCTTTCTTTTTTCTTTGCATGTATGTTATCTTTCAATATATATATATACACACACATATAAAACTCAGATCAATTCAGTCAGTATCTTTAGGGTGAGGATAAGGCCCAGGCCTCAAGATTTAAAAAAAAATTATTTTTTTTATTTTCCAAGAGAAGGGAAGGGAGGGATAAAGAGAGGGGGAGAAACAACGATGTGCAGAGGTGCAAGAGAAACATTGACTGGTTGCCTCTCGTGTGCCCCCCACCAGGGACCAGGCCGGCAACCTAGGCATATGTCCTGACTAGGAATCGAACCGGTGACCCTTCAGTTTGCAGGCCAGTGCTCAATCCACTGAGCCACACCAGCCAGGGCATTATTTTTTAATATAATAGATGATTGTAATATGCAGCCAGGATTGAAAGCCACTGGCTTAATTTCTCAGGCAAAACAGATCCACTCAAAGGCCTCAAACAGCCCTGACAAAAGGCACTTCCAGCCCGGTGGAATGAGATGCTGGGGAGGGGGAGCAGCAGGAGGTCCCCGCTTTGCTGATATGAGCAAGCCTCCTGCACAGGCACAGGAAGTACTGGAGCATGCTGTTGTAATGTGTTTCTTCCCTGACAGTGGCTGTTGAAAGCTGGTTGCATCAGTTTGGTGTATAAGGGGAACAAGGTGGGCCCCAGCCCCACCCCAGGGCAGTGGCTCACTCAGCACAGCTGCTACAGGGTCATTTATAGAGAAGTGGCAGCTGGGCGTCCCAGGGAGGGCTACCAGGGCCAGACGCGCTGCCCAGGCTCTGACACCTGGTGGGGGGAGGGGCGGCCATAGGACTCAGGGTGTCTATGTTTGTGGGTAACACCCAACTCTGGGTTCCAGATGATGTCCAAACTCCCTGGCTCCTGGGCCCAGATTAGGAACTTGTAACATCGCGCTGAGGACCGCATTGGCCTTGGCTCAAGTGCCTGGGCTGAGACCATTCCTTCTTCTTCGTGTGGTTTGTGGCAGCTACCCTCGCTCTGGCCAACCTTCAGCATACTCTGGTCAAATTCCATGCAGCTTGGTCAGGCCAGGACAGGACGTGGGCTTACACACAACACAGGTGTTCTGTCTCCCTGGGCCCCAGCCACCCTCCTAGAAGGGCATCGACCTTTCGCCGTGGAAGGTGCCGTACAGAGAGGCCTCAGAAGCTTCCCCCAGCCCTCCAGGGCCCTCCACCGCCGGGCTGCGGGCTGGCTCCCTGGCTATGTCCCTGCACGTCCGCCTCCCAGCATCGCGTCTTCAGGGCAAGAGTGGACAGGAAGGGGCCTGGGTCTCCTGCACCTCCGCCAGGAGGGACGCTTGCTGGGGCCTCACGGAGTGGCGTGGGCTGGAGGAAGGCAAGCTGAACTGATAGAGGTTACATCACTCGAGGGAAGCCACCAAACATTAAAAACTAACAAATCTGACTCCAATTGCCCAGTCCCCACTCCCCAAATTAAAAAAAAAAAAAAAAAATCCCTAGAAGTAAAAGAATCAGGAATAAGGAAGCCAGGGTATCAGTGCCTCCCTACCTCTTCCCTGGCTTCAGTCCCGTCCCTGTGAAATGGGGGTTCCTCCCAGGCCTTTCCTCTTGCCCAGGTGGGCTGAGGTGCCCTGGCTCTGCGAGAGAGGACCGGGGCCGGGGGGGGCGGGGGGGGCTGGGCCCTGAAAGTTGTGCCTGGACTGCCCCTGACTGGGACGTTGCCTCCCCTATCTGTGAAATACCACAGTGGCAACCCCTGCCAGCCAGCCAGAGGGGCACTACCCCTTCCTGTTGTCTGGTTTAAGAAGCATTTATAAAATATTTCCTTTTTGTGCTTCAGGAAATGGGTGGCCAGAAAGAATTCTTGATTCTATTTTTTCCCTAGAGGTATGTAACATGTGCTTCAAAGGGGTATGCAAATTAAACACAACCACAGGCCAGCGAGGAGAGCTCTGGGTGACCTCAGAGGTGGCCCAGGGCCTCCTGGCTCTGGCCGCTCCTCCGGGTGTGAGGTGTATGGAGTGCGACGTGCACAGGATGTGACCAGGCAAGGCTGTGGCAGCCAGCTGACCCTCATCGCAAACCAGCACATCACACTTGTCAGAGCAAAAGTGTCAAAGAAGTTGCTGGCCTCAAAGCACAGAGCCTTGGCTAGTAGGTCTGACCTGAGGGACAGCTAACGTCACATCTGGGGAATCCCACCACCCACAGCCTGGATGTCCCCCAAACACACTCTTCACCATAAGACCCAGTAAGGATCTGCTATCCAGGAAGGACTCCTAAAACTGCTGACGCTTCCCAGTTTAAAAGTCATCATGCATTTTCTCTCCGGGTTTCCTTTTACTTACCTGCCAAATTTCCTTCTCAAAACACCCTAGTAAGTAACACTTCCCCATCCAGGAGTCACTAGCCCAGTGCCTTCTATGATGTGTTATTGTTAAAACCAGAGAGTGAATTTAAAACCCCTGAGTAGCCCAGCAGCCCCCGGGCCCACTCAGGGACTGTTCTTGTTTTAGATGCAGATCAGAAGGAGTTTCCGGGTGTGGTCAGAGTCCCAGAGGGCACAGCCGTGCACTCCAAGGCAGAGGGGGTCTAGGGATGTCCTGGGTTGGAGGAGGCGGCCAGGGAGAAGCCCCCAGGAGCCAGAGGCCTGAGGGAGGGTGGGGTGGTTACGGGAACTACAGAGAGCTGCAGGAGCAGGGTGCTGGGAGGCGTTGCGGCTTTAGAGTGACAGATACTGACCCTGCTGACCTGAGGCCTGGCAAGGGAGGGAGCTGGGGATAAAGCACCCCAACATTATTCTGCAGTCTCCTGCAGGGGCATGCAGCTGGAAGCCCAGATGTGAGTCTGCTGGCTGCAGTCCACACAGGTCAGCCTGGGAGGGGTGGGGGAGGGAGGGTAGGCAGCAGGCAGGGGCAGGGCAGAGGGGGAATACCTGCACAGTCATCTGGTTTAACCATTTAAAAGGAGTCGCTTAGACATTAATGTGCTAGAGTGTGGCACCGTCATCACACATAAATGTATCAAGGGGCAGCCAGGGACAGAGGTGACCACGAAAAAAGATTTAAGGAATTGTCATCATAGTGATCCTGGTCCCCATCCTGTAGGGACAAATAGCTCTACTTAGCTTAATAATTTCGAGGTGCACATGTCTTTTTTAAAAAAAGGTAAAATGTGGTCACTGTACTACTTAGCAGAGCTGCAACAAGGCGGGCAGAAGTTCACACACTTAGATTATCTCCACCCAAAAGAAGTTCAACGGGGCCTCCCGTGCAACATGGCAGGCCGTTCACGCCGATCTCCTTTCTCTCTGAAGTGCCATTAACACGCCAGTCAAGAAATACCACAGGCCGAACCCTCGGAAGCAGAGAGAAGGTGAAGGAGACATGGGCGGAAGAGGGATTCCAGCAAACTCTGGGAGGCTGGGAAGCAGACGGAGGAATGGCGGCTGCCGCGAGGGAAGCTAGTCCCTCAAGGGCCTGCAGGGTGGATGCCGACAGGACGGAGGCAAGCTGCTGCACCCCCCAGACCCTGGGAGGGCTCAGACCCGGGGAGACCAGGTATGATGATGGCGGGGGTCAGGTATAGGAGGGGGTAGGGTAAGAAACCAGGGAGACCGGCTGGAATCCTCCCAGGCCCCACCCCACGCTCTGCCGCGCACAGCAGGAGACTGAAGACCCTGAGCCGAGACACTGGGGCAGAAGAGAGGCCGATGGCCACGAGGATGAAGGGAGGGTGAGGGCCAAGTCTGGGCAGGAACAGAGGACTCCGAGTCCTCCCTCTTCACACCCTTCCCTGCCCCAGACATACAGCCATCACCCCGTACTGGAATATGGTGAGTTTTTAACACATGGCTGCAAATTTTTTCTTGATTTTTCTTCCACTGAAAGGTGGGGCTCTGTCTCCTTCCTGGAAGCTGGGCAGGTTGTGCTGCAGAGGAAATGATGCTATGTGACAGCCAAGGCCAGGCCAGAACAGGCCACGCGGCTTCCCTGTGGCTGGCTGGGACGTTCGCACTGCAGCCCTGAGCCACCCCACAAGAGATCCTTCTCCTGGGGTGTTGTGTGAGGCAGGCCATGGCGCATCGTTCTGATCACCAGGCAAGCTCTCCCGGCCCAGGGAAGAACCATCTTGGGGGTGGATCCTTCAGCGCCAGCTCTTCTACCTCCCTGCCATTCGGGCCACCCACAGTCATTCTGGTCCTCCCGGCCTGGGCCCCAGACCCTGCGGCACAGAGGAGCATTGTGCCTTTTCCGAATTCCTGACGTACAGCCTAGTAAAATGGTCATTTATGCAGCTAGATTCTGGGGTGGCTGGGCCTGCAGTCACAGAGAAGTTGAACGAGGAGTTGGGATGCTTCTCTTGAGAAGCTGGATGGCTCATAAGTCTTAATGGGCAGATAACCCGCCCTCCCCCCGCCAGCACAGGGCATTTGGCAAAGTTTTTAGACAATTTTGGTTATCGCAGCTCTGGGAGGGGCGTTGCTACTGGCACCTGGTGGGCAGAGTTCAGAGTTGCTGCTCAACATTCTACCATGCACTGGAGCCGATGCAGAGAAACCCTCTGGCCCCAAACGTTAATAGCGGCAAGGTCGAAAACCTAGTTCTAGGGAAAAGGGTCTGATGTCAGAGGCTTGCTGCCTACAGAGAGACCCCTGCCGACAAGTTCTCCCAAACACAGTGTAATTCGGCGTTTCATTGCTGCATCCACAAATAAAACAGCCAGCCAGGACCTCTGATGTCTGGGGAAAGCTTCCGACAGGAGAGAGACACAACAAACAAAAAGGGGAGACAAAGACAATACAGAAAGGAAGACTTACAACAAATAGACAAATAACACATAACACTTTCAAAGGGATGAGAGGGAGGTAGTAGGTCCATCTAGTAAGAGTGTGAGATTATGAAAAAGGAACCATCAGAAAACAAGAATGGGTACTTGTGTATTAAAAATAGGAAAGCCAAAATTTAAAAAAAAAAAAATCAACAGGAGAGTTGGAGGATAAAGCAGGTTTCCCTAGGAAGTAAATCCAAAAGGCAAAGGGAGGAAAAATAAGAAAAAAAATTTTTGTTAAAAATTGGAGGGTTAATCAGTAGCCCAACAGAGGGGAATTGTCAGAGAGCTGATACAAACTTTTTCCAGCACACAAGGACACAGAACACACTCAGCACAGCAGTGAGGAACGCGTCCACATCCACCATCGATCTGACCCAAACTCACGTTCTATTTGTATTGGGAGGTTGAGGAGTGGAGGTGCGAGCGGCTTTGCAGCGAAGCACAATTCCCATCTAACCACAGGAAGTCCCCAGATGTCTACAACCGGTAAATCAAGAAATAGCAATATACACAGACATAGAAACTAATAAGAGGGTTGAAAGAGATACCTCTAGAGAGAGTGGGACTGAAAAAGGTTGGGAGGGGGAGCGGATTTGGATCCTGAGCCTCTCTGTACTATTGATATTTAAACCACAGGCAGACGTTATTTTAATACATTCAAGCAAACAGAAAGTAGTTGAAATGAGTACAGTAAAAAATTGGCATGCGATAAAATTAAATTTATTTGTTTGGAAAATGCACTCATGTGGACGAGCCACGCCCCAAGACTGCTCAATAAATTGGCACGGTCAGGTGTGAGTGGCGTTAATGCCAAGTTTCTCCTGACAGTGCTGAGCAGTAAGGCAGGGGGGGTGGGGATGCGTAGGGGGTGGGAGCTTGCAGAGTAGCCCTTGGGCGGTCACTGGCTCCCTCTCCCAGCAGGATACCTTCGTTTGGGGACCCTGCTCTTGACTGTGGACCCTATCAGGCTGCCAAAGAGAGAGAGGAGTTTGTTGTCCTTTCGGGAGGGCTTCTGGGAATTCGCTAGTGTTGTGTGTTACCTGTTTATGACTCGGCTGATGTTTTAATTCGCCTGTTTATGGCAGAGGGGAAAGCTATTTTTTGTAGTTGTTGTTTTGATGTAAGGATGAAAGGAGTGGGTCAGTTGTCATCTCCATCAGAAAGTCACCTGTGGAGTTGGTCAGCACTCAGCTGTAGCTTGGCGGCTGGGAAGCCTGCCTGGGGCTCAGCCACACGGACATGTGGAACAGCCACTGTGCTGGCGGACGTGCAGACCGAAATGCTGCGAGTTTCTGAGGAGTACCTGAGAGTTTTGATCTGGGCAAGGCAATTCTTTGCTGACTTAAAACCTCTCTGAAGACCTTTGGGGCATAAGCTCTTGCCTCTGTGAAGGTGACTCTGATTGACAGTGGCGAAAGCCATGCAGCAGCCAAGAGGGAGATCACCTTGCCCTTCAAACTGGCGCCATTGTCTCCTGGCTGCATGCTCCAGCAACGAGGGACTCTTACTCTCTGCTCTGGCAGCTGGACATCAGCTCTCGGTCGGCTGAGCATAAAGGTGCACCTCACTCATACTTGGACTTTTCCCCTTTTATCTCCCCTTGCCTGGAACATGAGTATAATTAATCCATCATTGCCTTTGATAATGGTATTTTTACTGACTTGGTAAGAGATATTAACCTGTGTGCTATTGGTTTGTGCAATTCCCTCAGTGAACCTGTATTAAATAAACTACTAGCAAAGAGAATCCAGTCTCTGAGCATAATTTTACTCCCCGAAACCAAACAACGAGGATTCCCTGCTTTTCCTACTCTGGGCGTGGACAAGATCCTGGGTTTCTAAGGGTGGATGAGGAGCCCAGTGCTGGGTTGGAGCCTCAGGGCCCCTCTGGGATGTGCAGGAGGCAGGTCGCCTAGCAGCCACAGGTGACCGCACACACTCAGCGTCTCTGACGGAAGAGGTGGGCCTCGAGGCACTGAATCTCCTAGCACGGGCTCCCCCACCCAGGAGGGGCATCAGTAGGTACCACGCCTGCAAGGGCTTGAGCCAGACCTCCAAGGTGCACCCTTGGGCACCAGCCCTCTAGCCTAACAGACTTTTTCGTTGTCCTCTTCCTCAGCCACTGCATTTCCTATCGCCCCTCCTCCTACCTCTGCCCCAGGCCTCCAGAGCCTGCCCGCCAATTGCGCTGCAGTGTTTGATTTTATTTTTTTAACCTTTTCAATTGTTGCTTCCTTTTTTAAGTTACATCATCATTATATAAGTATCCCATGTAGACAAATAAGAAAAAGTTGAAAATCCCTCCTAATTCTACCAGCCAAATAAAAAAAAACAAACCACTATTTGTTTATAGATTTCCAGAATGTTTCGTTTCTAGGTTGATACACAGGTAAGTACACTATTATCGGTCCGCATCTCATCTGGGTGCCCATCTGCTAAGCACTCACCATGTGCCCAGACCCTGGGCTGGGGCCTTCAGCTGTGTGAATCCCACCGAGTCCTCACAACTCTGGGAAGCTGGCGTTGCTATGCCGTTTTCGCAGGCAGGAAGCAGAGACTTAGGGAGGTCACATCACTTGCCTGAGTTCCCAAACTGGTTAACAGACTGATCTGGATCCCCACCCTCCAGGCTGAGTCCAAAGCTGTTTTCCTTGCATGTTTTGGAAGCTTATTCCAGTTTTCTTTTTCTTGTTTTGAACTTAGCAATAGATGCAAACATCCTTCTTGTCAATAAATACACACCTTGGTCATTCTGCTGCATGACATGCCCTTTGTGGGTGTGCCAGATTTTAAACGGCCAGTTCCATTTTGCTGGACTTTCCACTGTTTCCTTTTTTCCTATTGAGAACAATGCAGTTATAAATATCTTTGTACGTACACCTTTGCACAAATGTGATTGTTTTCTTTTTTTTTTAAGATTTTATTTATTTATTTTTAGACACGGGGAAGGGAAGGAGAGAGGGGGAGAAACATCACTGTGTGGCTGCCTCTCACACGCCCCCTACTGGGGACCTGGCCCACAACCCAGGCATGTGCCCTGACTGGGAATTGAACCGGCGACCCTTTGGTTCGCAGGCCGGTGCTCCATTCACTAAGCCACACCAGCCAGGGCTGATTATTTTCCTAGGATCAACTTTGGAGGGTGAAATTGCTTGGTCAAAACCTAGACACATTTCTCTTTTATTTACTTTTTAAAAAGATTTTATTTATTTATTTTTAGAGAGAGGGGAAGGGAGGGAGAAAAAGAGGGAGAGAAACAGTTGATCAGTTGCCTCTCTCACATGGCCTCACTGGGACCCCATATCCTACCCATGTGCCCTGACCAGGAATTGAACCAGCGACCTTTCACTTTGTGGGATGACACCCAAACCCCCGCTGAGTCACGCTGGTCAGGGCTGGACATATTTTTTAAAACTGTTCATTTCCAGTCACATCAGCCATACACAGCAGCACACATTTCCCCACATCCATTATTTACTGAGTATTTTTGGATTTTGAAATTTGGTCTGTGATTTAACACAGACTCAGAGAACCTTCATGCTGGAAGCATCCTAGTATATCCTTCTAGATCTAGAACCAAACCAATACACTTTAAAAAAAAAAAAAGCCCAGACACTCTGCCAAGGCCTGCCCTACTTCAGCAGAAGGGGCAGAACCTCAGGGAGAGCCAGTGAGGAGCGGGGCCTGGAGGCCAGGCTGAGGCCCACAGCGGTACGGCCTGGGGGAGACCGCCGAGCTTCCCCAGCCTCCCAGCCGCGCAGCCACCCTGATGATCCACTCCTCCATGCGAGCTGCCCTCACTGTCCCCAGCGCCCACGCTCTATCCAGGAAGTCAGCACAAGTCTCTGGGACCTTCGCTTTATCCAGTTGCCAACACTTCAGTACTCTGGTCTTCCCTGAATCCCTTCCAAGGCCTTTTAAGTTGAGAAGTCCTGAATGAGACACGGTCTTATTGTTCTCTTACCTGGCTGCTGCTTTCTTCCAATAGGCCACAAACTCTGGCACCTAGAAGAAAGGGGGAGGAGTAAGTGACTGAGGCAGAGCACTGAGGGAGGCCTCTGGCCCAAGCAGGCCCAGCGGAAGCTGAGTGAGGTGTGCTCACCCGTGGCGAGTTCTTCAGAAGCCACCGAGGTAGGAGCTGGCGGCACGCTGGCCCAGGGCAGACACGGGCACCGTGACTGCCACACAGAGGGCCTCTCTACTTGGGGCATTTCTTTCTCACTAGCCTGTCAATGCTGCCCTGTTGGCAGGAAGCCCAGTGCTCTTCCCACCTTGTCTCAAGGCCTTGCATAAACAGCATGTGGCCTTTCATATGTTTTTATCCATGTGGCCATTCATCAGCTATTTATTGAGCACCTATTATAGGCCAGGCACTGTCCTTGCTTCTGAGGGTATAGCAGCAGACAAAACACACAAAATCGCCTGCCCTCATGGAGCTTACCGTCTACCAGGAAAAACCAACAACCAGATAAATAAATAAATGAAATATTTAGTAATCAGAGGAGGTAAGTGCTCTGGAGGAAAAATAAAGTAGGAGGGTAGGGGGGAGGAGGGAGTTTGGAGCAGGAGGTGGGAAGAAGTGCCAAAATTCTAAATAGTGAGGCCAGGGGAGCTCAGACATCTGAGAAGGTGAATTATAAATAAAGGCCTGAAAGAAATGAGGCCACAAACGCTGAGAATTAATGGGAGAGCACCTTTCCAGATGAAGGGCACAGAATGTGCCAAGGCCCGCAGCTGAGCCTGCTGATGGGGTGAGATCAGTGGGGAGGGTGGTGTGGCCAGAGTTGAATGAGCGAAGAGAAGAAAGGCAGGGATCAGAGAGGGGCTGAGAGGTTCCAGAGTGGGTGGAGCATTAAAAGAAGGCCCTGTATGAACTTGAGCTGTGAAACAGATTGGAGCCACTGGGAAGTTTTACAGAGCAGTGGCATGGCATGACTTGGGGTCAACAAGATCAGTCTGGACGCTGTATGGAGAATAAGTCGGGGAGCAGAGACAGAACACAGGCAGAAATCCCGGCAAGAGGCAAAGCTGGCTTGGCCTCAAGAGGTAGAATGGGGGTGCCGAGATGTGTCAGCTTCTAGAAAGCAGAGCCAACAGGATCTGCCGATGGATTGAAGTGGGGTGTGAAATCAAGGAGTCGAGGAGGCCTCAGACGTTCGGCCTAAGCAAAGCAGGGGATGGAACTGCTGTCGTGGAGCTGCAGAAGCTGCCGATGGAGCACGTTTGGGGGAAGAGAAGGAGCTCCATTTCAGGCGTGGTGAGTAGGAGATACCTTTCTAATGTCCGAGTGGAGAGGCCTGTAGGCAGGCAGATATCTGAGTCTCAGGTTCAGAGGAGAAGTCTAGGCTGGACATAAAGATTTTTGAGTGCTCAGTAGGTAGGGTTTTGTTTTCGTTTTTTTCCCCAATCTTCACCTGAGGACATTTTTTCATTGTTTTTAGAAAGAGAGGAAGGAAGAAAGAGAAACATGTGGAAGAGAAAATCGATTGGTCGCCTCCCATACGTGCCCGGACCGGGGATCAAGCTCGCAACATTTTGGTAATGGGACAACACTCCCACCAACTGAGCCATGCCAGCCAGGGCCCTCAGGGAGCTTTCTAGGATAAGATCACCAAGGGGGCGACTGCGAACAGAGAAGCTGTCCCAGGACTAAGCCCCAGTCAGTTGCTCAGCCAGGGAGACTAAGCAGGAGTAGTGCCCTGGTGGGTGTGGCTCAGCTGGTTGGAGCCTCATCCCGTAGCCCAAAAGGTTTTGGGTTTTTATCCTCGGTCCTGGGATATGATCCCGGGTCCTGGCGCATACAGGAAGCAACCAATCGATGCTTCTCTGTTGCATTGATTTCTCTTTCCCATCCTCTCTCTCTAAAAGCAATGAAAAAAAAAATGTCCACAGGTGAGGATTAAAAAAAAAAAGGAGTAGCAAGTACAATAGGAGGGAAACCAGGAGTAAAAGCTTCAAGGAGGACAGGGCAATCCATTATGATAGATCAAGTCAAACGAGGGCAGAGTATTAATAATTGGATTCAGCATCTTGGAGTCACACGTAATCCCGGTCAAGGGCAGATTCAGTGGAATGGCTGGGATGAGAACCTGACTGGAACAGGAGCTGAAGTCGTGAGCTGGGGGACAGAGTGTGCTGGCCGCAGCAGAGGCGCTGGAAGCAAAGGGGAAAGGGGCGCGAGAAGGTAAATTGCTTCCACCTTCCTCCACTCAGTTATAAAACGTACAGCACAAAGCTGGTACTTCCACACACCTGTAAACCGCAGCCATTGTTACCGAGCGCGGGCCAGGTGCTGCAGGTAGCCGGGCTTCACGCAGCCCTGGCCCTGGGGGCTGGCTCTCTGCCTATTTCTGGACTCCCACGAACTTATTCCCATGTTCTCACCGTCACGTGCAGCCTTAGGATCAGTGCCCACAGCTTGGGGCTGTTCTGTTCCTACAAAGCAAGATCTCACTTGAGCTTTCTCCAGATGGTAAATCAGAGGGAGCAGGAGAGGCGGGGCCCTGCTCTCCGGGGAGCTTGCCTTCTAGTGGAGGAGACAAACAATCACCAAGGAAACAGATGAGCAGGCAGGCCCCTTCGGATGCAGACAAATGCAATGAAGACAATCAAATGGGGCGAAGGTGGGAGGAAAGTGTGGAAGGGGCCCCTTCAGCCGGGTCATGTGGTCAGGTGGCCTCTCTGGGAGATGACATTAAGACAAGACCGGGACATGGTGGCAGGCCAATTCTCCTCAAGCTGGTCCCTCCCAGCTACTCTGGGGCTTCCAAATCTCCCAAGGCTGGGTGGGGCCTGGGGCATCTAAGTACAGGGCCAAGGGATGACATTCTCTGTGTCCTGTCTCTAAAATTCACTGTGGGGATTTTTCCCCTCCAGATGACAAAAGGCTGGCATTTGTACTGGAGGAACTGGGAAAAACTGAAAACAGAAGAAAACAAGTCACTTACAATTCTACTGCCTAGAGATAACTACGTTCACCTTTGGTACACACCCTCCGAGACATCGTCTACGTGGTATGCGTGTATTTTAAAGAACGAGATCCAGTTATACATTCTGATGTGTGCGAACAGTTTCAGTCACGAGCTTTGACGACGCCTTTACGAGCACGCTTCTAGTGTCAAGCTTCTCCAACACGACTTTCAATGGCTTCATGGCATTTCATTGAATGCATACTTTAAAAAAACTATTTATTTTTAGAGAGAGGGACAGGAAGAAGAACGAGAGAGAAACATCAATTGGTTGTCTCTGGTACATGCCCCAGCTGGACACGCCCGACTGGGGACTGAACTGCTGACCTTTCGCTTTGTGGAACGAGGCCCAACCAACCAACCGAGCCACATGGGTCAGGGCTTGAGTATGTACTTTTATCGTATTTTATTTCATACTCAAACATTGGCTATTTAGATTGCTTCCAAGTGACTGCTACTCTGAGTAAATGCTATAGTAAACGATTTTGTGTCCTTTTTCTTAGTGGGGGAGGCTCACAAATCTCGTCACAAGGAAACATCCGTACCCAGTAGGAGTGCCGCAGGTCTCCTGAGATCAGGGGCAGCCCGGGGCAGAGCAGAGCAGAGCAAAGCAGAGCAGAGATCGCTCAGATGCCAGAGGCTGACTTAATCCTTTGATTTACCCTCATCCTGTTTTCTTCCCTGGAGGGTTTGAGCAGTACGCCCCTCCCTGTCCCAGTGAAATCCAGAGGGGTTCCCCGCCTTGGTGGGAAGCTGTGTCATTCTCTGAGGGGCACAGGCTGCACCTCACCCTCCCTTGATGTCCCCTTGGGGAAGCTCCGCCTCCCCCTCCCTGGGGAAAACACGGGGGGGGGGCGGGGGGGGGAGAGGGGCCAGGCATTCGGCCTTCCTTGGGGGCAGGGCTCTACAGAAAGGGCAGCTTCCTCCGTCCTGAGCCAGCCTTGCTCCTGAAACCTGAGATGGTCTTGTCTCCCAGGGATCAATGTCCTGAGGGGCAGTGAGTTCTGGGGTGAGGTGGGAAGAGCACAGGCTCAGGGGGCCACCAGACGGGGGTTGGAATCTGCGCTGTGGCACATTCCAGGCTTATCTTGGGCAAGTGGCTTCACGGAACGTTCCATGAGGGAGGGACTTAGGTCTGTTTGGTTTACTGTTATATCTGCAACACTTAGCACGTAGTAGGTACTCAATAAATACTACTATGCCAGGTCAACGCACGCTCCTTTCTGAACCTTAGTTTGTTCACTTGTACAACGGAGATGGTAACACCTATCTCACGGGCTCGTTCTGAGGACTCAATGAAACATGGGTGAAACACTTAGCACAGTGTCTGGGGTTCAGCAAAGCCCTGAACAGTTACCTCCACCCTGGCACACGCCCCGTGGCCTGGGCAGGAAGCTCTGCAGCTTCCCTTTGTTAGACAGAATTAGTTTGGCTGCACTCTGCCCACTCACTCTCGCACCCCAAACACGCCTGTGCTGAGGTAGCACATCACATGTGCGCTCTCGTCTGTCCAACTCCCCGGCTGGGCTTCAGGGCAGTGCAGAGACAGGCATTTTGCCCACTGTCCTCTGTGCCTCTGAACAATACCATGAAGTAAGCAAGGTCCTTATCTCTACTCTACAGATGGGGAAGCAGACTCAGAAAGCTTAGATGCCTTGTCCTAAGTCACACAGCTGAGGAGTGGCAGAGCAAGATCTAAAGCCAGTTCTGATTTCTTCTCTCCTGCTCTCCTCTAGGAGATTCTCTTGCAAATGAGAGTGGGGGTTGGGGGGAGGAGGAAGTAAGCCAGTCCCCTCGCCCTCAGGGAAAAGGCAGGCAGAATTCCAGGAGAGAGGGAGGTCCTTGGGGGTCAGCAGGACAGACACCAGCAGTCCCCTGAGCCCCATTTCATCTTCCTGCAAGACTGTCCCGCATGCAGCAGCGGTGACCCCCGAAGGCCTGTGGTTTGGCTGGTCTGGGACAGGCTGATGCAAAGACGGGGCTCTCAGGCTCCCTCTGTCAGTGTGCAGCCTGGCCAGCAAGTGGTTTTGGGTTTCCTAGCCCAGAGTTGATGGTCACAGTCCCAGCTGCAGAGGTAGAGGTACCTGCTCCTGAGCTGCCCCAGCTATGGAACAGGAAGGGCTCCTCCCCAGACCACAAGCATCTTGATTTACTCATCTCTGTGACCCCAAATTCCTGCGGAGTGAGGAGAGGAGGGAGTGGGGAGAGGAGGCAGTCAGAACTAAGCTGGGGCTGCAGAGGAGGGACCAGGGATGGGTGGGAGGGTTTTGAAGGAGCAGAAAAGGCTCTGCCTGCCTCCCCCACACTGAGTGCAGGTGCCTGGCAGGCAGGTCTGTGGCTGATTCATCTCCGTCTCTACCAGATGACTTTGCAGATAGTTGTACTCAGTAAGTGTAGCTTCTTGGAGATGTCCCTGGAGGCCAGTCCCCAGGATGACAGATAGCATCTTTTTGTGCCTGCATCATGTGGGAGACAGCCAGTGCTGCTGGCCCAGGCCAGGATGGCCCCGGGGAGGGGCGGGGGCTCTTGATCTGTGGCATTCACAGAGTGTACCTCCATCCCAAAGCCCACCCAGGCGACTGACTCCCCTCCCTGAGCCAAACACAGACCACGTGGGGGAGTGTCCTGGATCCAGGTGTCTCCCAGGCAACAGAAAGGGACTGGGCCTGTGGTGGAATATCCCTGACCTTGAGAAGCTGGGAGCACTGTGGCCACGGGGAAGAACGATTCAGAGCAATTGTCTCTTTATAGAGAGTAAAGCAGCTGCTTTCGACTGAACGGTCAGCCAGAGGCGCCCGGTTGCCTCTGCCATCCCCACGGCATGCACGTATCCCGCGGCTGCAAGAGTCGTGAGGTCGCATTGAAATAATGCCTTTCTTCAATCCTTGTTTGTCATCAGGGTAAGCCATGGCTTCCTCTGCAGGCATGCTGTGCGCTGGGCTTGTCTCTGCAAGGCCAGACTCAGTATGCGTTTATCACCTGCATTTATCTGTATGGCCTTAAGCTGCAGGCTGACGGTACCCAGACCCTGGAGTGGGACTTCCTGGAGACCAGTTATCACACACGTCCATCCGTGTGGCCCTAAATTAAGTCTATAGAATTAGGTCTAAACTCGACAGCAGACAAAGGCTACCAGGCCATGGCCTGGTCTACCTGCCCACCCCCTCCTACCTTGCACTTTGCTTACCTAGCACTGTGGCTCAGGTGAGATGCCACTGCCTGGGCCAGTGGTCCTCCAAGTGTGGTTCCCAGACCAGTAGCGTCAGCACCACTGGGGTGATGCCGTTAGGAATGCAGGTTCTCAGGCCCTACCCCAGACCCACGGAACCAGAGAGTCTCTGCGGCGGGGCCCAGCCATCCACATTCTCATCAGTCCTCCAGGTGATTCGGACACATGCCAAAGCTTGACAGCCACCTGGTTATGCCATTGCCTGCACCCAGGCTGCCTGTTCTCATCTCAACCACCTTGCAAAGCTCAGCTCGATGGGCTCCCTTTCAGGAAGCCCTGCTGGTCCGCCAGGCACCTGTGAACACCTCTTCCTGGAACCCGCAGCCCCATTCTGGTGAGAGGGCTTCACTTCTGCTCCTGTTTGCAGCAGGAACTTTCTGCTTCGTTTCACAGTGAACTGGGCTCATTTGTTAACTGTCTCCCAGGCTGATTCTACTCCAGCACACACACACGCGCGCGCACGCATGCCTTACTCTGGAGACATCTTTGGGGGTAAAGGTCACATCTTACTTCACTCATTCGGTCAACAAACATCTTCCGAGGACCCACTGAACGCGGCAGGACCTATGCTGGGCCCTGAGGTTTCCAAGAGCAACGTGTGGTCCTGACCTCCAGCAGCGCAGTCACACAATAGGCCATTTCTGAGCATCTGGCTTCTTTCACTCAGCAACTCTGTGCGATTCATCGATGTTGTTAGGTGTGGCCGTGATTTGTTCTTGTTTCAATTGCTGTGTTGTGTTCCGCTGTATGGCTATGACACAATTTACTGATGGACACGTGGGCCGTGTCCACACTGGGGTTTCTGCAATCAAAATGCTGCGGGCCCCGGCGGACACCGCACTCACTGCTCCTGAGTTTATACCCAGAAGTGGAGTTGATAGTTTACGGGATGGCAGAGCCTTAGCTTTAGTTGACACTGCTAAGCAGTTTTCCAAAGTGTTCTTATCAGTTTACACTCCTACCGTCACGTATCAGGATTTGCCAATATTTGGTGTTATCGATCTTTAAAGATTTTTTTTTTTAAAGATTTTATTTATTTTTAGAGAAAGGGGAAGGAGAAAGAGAGGGAGAGAAACAGCAATGTTTGGTTGCCTCTCACATGGCCCTCACTGGGGACCCGGCCCACAACCCAGGCATGTGCCCGGACTGGGAATCGAACTGGCACCGCTTGGTTCCCAGCCCGCACTCAATCCACTGAGCTACACCAGCCAGGCTGATCTTTAAAGATTTTTGTCATTTGGGTGTGTGTAGAGTGGTGTCTTATGAGTTTAATTTGCTGATTGGCTATTTAGATAGCCACTTGATGTTTCTGTTCAGGACTCTTACTCATTTTTTCTGTCTTTTCCTTACTAACTTGTAAGAGTTGTTTGAACACTCTGCATGCAAGTCCTCTGTCGTGCTTTGTCACTGAAAATACCAGCCTGTGGCTGGGCTCTTCCTGCTTTTAACGATTCTTTTGATGAACAAAAGTTCATGAAAGGCCAATTTATCTATCTTTTCGTCTATGACTATTGCTTTTTGTACCCTGTTTGAGAAATCTTTATTTTAACATCCAGAAATCCAGTGAACACAGAAGTAACAACAAAACTCACTCGTGTTAAAAGCACAGAGAAGTGAAGGAGAAGGTGTGATGGCGGGTGTCAGGGAGGATGGCGTCTGATCGGTGCGGCGTGCCTTCTGGCGTGTGACGCCCTGGGCTTTGTCCTGCGACGTGATGTAGGTGAGAGGTCAGCCTCTGGTCAGTTCCACAAGCACCTCTGGTGCCATTGGAACGGGGGGGGGCTACACCGGCTGCTGGAGATTGCTGTGGGGGAAAGAGACCCTCGCTGACCGGTCAAGACAAGGACTACCTCTTCATGTGTTAAACTGGTCCAGCGCCCCCCACCCTGCAGACTCCCCCTAGTCCAGGCCATGCTCCTGCTCCCTTGTGCCAGAGCCTGCAGAAAGAACAGTGTTAACATGGGTCCAGCTGGCTCGAGAAGGGGAAATTCTCCCCTCCCTGAGTCACCGCAGACAGGAGGCGCTTCAAGGAGCAAGCCCGGGATGGCAGCCGATCGCTGCGCTTGTTTCACTATGCAGCCTCACCTCCAAAATCCCCGAGGTGCTGCTGGATGAAGTCTAGGTCCAAAAACTTCCCCCATGTTTCTCTCAGTTTAAACACCCAGGGAATCACAAATGGCCTCTTAAAATTGACTTCCCCAAAAGCAAACAGAAGAGGTCTCAGACTCCAAGTTATGAAAATACAGTTGGGAGCGACCAAGCCCCCACCTCTTCTGCCAGGGGTTGGTGATAGCAGGATGCTGGCCCCTGTCACCTTGCCAAGAGGACCCCAGCCAACTAGATGACACAAGCTGTCTTCTGCCTCCTCCAGCAGAAAGCCGGCCGCAGCATCTCCTGGGCGTTTTCCCCTACCAGCTTCCCAGAGATACGCTGCACACGGCCCCAGCAGCTCTGAGATATGGTGTACAAGTCCCCAGCATCGCTGCGGACAGAGCTTACCTCTCTCCAGGGCAAGGCAGTGACTACGGCCAGGTGATGCATTCACTTCTGATGTGTTCCCATTACTGGTCTTGGGGGAAACCACAAAGTAATCTCTTGCAGCCCCCTGGTTCTGGTCTGTCCCTGTTCCCCACCCCTAACAACCACCTTCTCCCATTTCCCACCCTCTCAAAAGAAGAACTCAGAACTCCAGGGTAGGGTCAAAGGAGTGCTTAAAACCCACAAATGGCCCTGGTTGGTATAGCTCAGTGGATTGAGTACAGGCTACGAACTGGAGGGTCGCCGATTCGATTCCCCGTCAGGGCACATGCCTGGGTTGCAGGCCAGGTCCCCAGTGGGGGCCACGTGAGAAGCAACCACACACTGATGTTTCTCTCCCTTTCTTTCTCCCTCCCTTCTCCTCTCTCTAAAAGTAAATAAATAAAATCTTTTAAAAAAAGGAAAAAAAGAAAGAAACCCACAAATGGTGTGCATAATTCTCGATGTTTGGGCATTTTCCCGGGGAATAGGTCCGTCTAGTTTTTTAGATTCTAGAAGGGGTATGTCGCCTCAGAGAGGCTAGGCACCAGGCCCTCTTTAAATAGAGTGTATCAGTTGGACAAAGTTAATTTACACCAGTGAGTCATGCATCTCTAGCTACCTGCATTTCCAAGATAACACGTGGGGAAAGAGAATGCTTAACTGAAAATGCATTCCCAGTGGCAAAACTGAGCTCTCGTTGAAACCTGCGGGGAGGCTGACTTTGAAGCAGGGGAGCTTTTTTGCTGTCTCCCCTTGAAGCTGCTCCCACTGGTACATAGGTCAGTTTCTCCATCTAGATGGTTTTTCAGAGCCACTGGAGTGGGGACAAATGTTGGCGACTAGAATGTGTTAAAAGAGACACAGGCCTTTCTCCGACGAAATCCCGTCCCTCAGGTTTGAGAAACCCTCAAGGCTATTGAGGCTGCCAAGACCTTGAGAAAGACGGGAGCTCTGGCTGGGTGGCACAGACAGTTGGTTCGATCCTCTGTCAGGGCACATACCTAGGTTGCAGGTTCGATCCTGGGTCGGGGTGCATGTGGGAGGCAACCGCAGGATATTTGTCTTGCATGTTGATGTTTCCCTCTCTCTCAGCCCTCCCTTCCCATCTCTCTAAAATCAATAAACATATCTTCAGGTGAGAACTAAAAAAAAAAAAAGTCAGGTGATTTCCACCATGACACCGGGGCCCAGGAATGCTGTTTCTACTGTCCTGTCAAATCTTACACTGGAAGAGCCTGCCTGGAGCACACGCTTGCTCCTGAGAGGACCAAGGCCTCGGAAGACCTGTGCCTGTTGCCTCCTACACGGCCCACCCCCCTGCCCTGGTGGTGAGGAGAGGCAGCTGTCCTGGCAGCAGTGACCTGAGCGCTCCTCCTCCCTCCCCCAGCACAGCTCTTCCTCCCACACTCTCGGGAGCTTCTGATGGAGCCGGGCCCTGCCCCTGCCGCAAGCAGGAGGAAGTGATTCTTCAAGCCTCCCAGGGACTCCCAGGGCCGGCTCAGGCATCAGACTGTTAAATCAGTGGGATTTTTTGTCCATGTTTTCAGAAACTGTTGTTTAAAAAAAAACAAAAAACACCATCCAAACTGTTTTTGTAACCCTTGGGAAGACTCACCAGACATGGCTTGCTACTTATAACTGGCCAGGACTTAAAATGATAGAAGTAGGGGCCTGTCAAAATCAGAGAGGCTGGCACGTTCAAGTTCAGCTTTAGTAACAGAGTTCAATACTGTACTCTAATTTGAGAAGTTCCTTTTTACGCACTTTCCCCCTTTTCTGGTTTTCTTTTCCTTCGTTGTCCACTCCTGTGCACCACACACTCCTGATGGTTTCTGGAAACATCAGAACTGTCTTCCTGAAATAGCGACCAGAATCTACCCAGAACTTGGTATTTCGGGGGTTTTAGAATGACTGTGCTGGAATTCATTTAAAAGCCTAGGACTGCTCTCTCCTCACAGAGACTCCAGGCCTGCCAGGGCCGACACTGCCGCCTTCTGCCCCGCACACGCCTGCTGGGCCGCTCTGCCTCTCGGCTGTCCTCCTTGGAGGTGGGCACGGACTGCCTGGCCCAGCTCTCAGGGGTTCAGCTCTTGGAAGGGTGCCAGCTGGATCAACGTGGTCCCACTTGAAACCACATTGGAAGCGCTGGCTCCAAGGGGGCGGTGAGGCTCCTGGGGCACAGTCAGCTGAAGCCTGAAAGTGATGGTCCGGCTTCTTTCTAGAGTCTGCTGGGGTCTCCATTACTCAGCACTGGCAATCCAACTAGAATCTGTCTGTTGCATAAAGACATCTTTAAATTTTTACTTATTGATTGATTTTAGAGAGAGAAAAGAAGGTGGGGGGAGAGAAAGAGAAACACTGATTTGCTGTTACACTTATTCAGGCACTCATTGGTTGATTCTTGTATGTGCCCTGACTGGGGATTGAACCTGCAACCTTGGTGTATCAGGACAATACTCTAACCAACTGAGCTACCCAGCCAGGACAAGCATTCTCTTCTTTGTTAGAAAGGCTATTCTTATTTGGGTTAAAGCAGTGGTTTGGATCACAGACTTTCCTAGTTAAAAAAAAAAGAATCTGATGAGAGCACAGTTTGATACCACTTAAGGTTCACACCCTCCCCCCCCACCCCCCCAACACGGGCCTGCGGACCTAGCGATAAGAATTTATGACTTGCTTCCAGACACGACAAAGCATCCAAGAACTCCTACCCGCTGCCAAACCAGTACCAACAGCCAAGGCCTCAGCCTGGAGCTCCCCTGCTTCCACTAGCACTGGCCGCCCTCCTCCCGAAGGCAAGGGCACATGCCCTCACCGCCTAGGGTTTCCCCGAAGGGCCCAACAGCTTGGAGGGGTTGAAGGGAGAGCAGAGGGTGTGGCCACCACAGTTCTAGTCCCTTTCAGTTTAGGGACATCAGCCAAGAGACATCTAAAGGAGGGTGGAGAGACTGGTCCTGAGGTTCTTCCTCTCTGTTCTCTGTACCCCCTCTCATCCTCAAGCCCTGACGTCAGCCCTGCTGCGTCCGCCCCGGAAACCCTCAGCCACTTCCCACAGGCCCCTCCCAGGCAAGTTCTTTAACTGGTGGGTGTGGGAAAGAGGAAGAGAAAAACTACTTCCATCCCTGCCAACTCCCGCCACTCTGCGAGCACCCCATGGGAACACGATTGCTCCTCTGACCTGGAGATCCCTTTCCAGAATGGCAGAGTTCCTCTCTCATCCATGGGAGAAGGAGTGGTGGAGACCTGCAAACTCTGAATGCATAAACATGTGGTTGTAAAAGGGAAGCCCCCCAAAATTTCCCATCTGTGCCCAGAGGCAATTAAAACGATGACTTAAGAAAGCCTTTAGGGTCTTTCCAAATAGTGGAGGAAAACATAAACTGAGGAGGACACGCTCTAGCCTTAAAACTCCGACATGGTTCCAAAGTATGGTGCATGAACCCCAACAATTGAGGGTGCATGGACACCCTCTCCCCAGCACCTGTCTGCCTACCTTGCCCCACCCATGGGAGGTCCCAGATGACTCAGCAAACACTGATTGGCCTCTGACTGTGTACTTCCGTGCAGGAAGCTGGAGTTCTGCAACCTGGAGGTGCTTAGAGAGGAGCAGGAAAATGATTCCATCCCCATTTACTGTGCGCCTACACCGTGGGAGGTTTTGAGGGTTGAGGGGATAACAACCTCAGAAAAGAACACTCCAGCCTGGGAAGTCCTAATCTACCAAGAGCAGCACAGGCACCAGGCGCAGTTAATTCTGCCTGTGCGATCAGGGCAGGTGGTCCAGGGAGGGGCACGAGGGGGCTTGGGAAACGTATTAGGGGTTTGCTGGGTGCAGCTGGGGAGGAGCAGCATTCCAGGCAGAAAGGACTGAATGAGCGAAGGCCAGGGTTGGGGATGGGAGGTGGTGTGGACAGGGGGTCGTGTGGGGTCTGGGAGCAGGGAAAGAGCAAAGAAGAGGCAGATGGCGGTTTATGTCAGTCATGGACAGGTGCCCTTCAGAGAACCTGCTGCCCAGAGTGATGGCCTTCAGCTTTGGGATCTGCCCCACCATTCAAGTCAAGGCCGCACTGCCTCCTGGGAAGCTCCCAGCCAATGGCAGATTATGGCAGGGGTCATTTCTGCCCCACGCGGCAGTCCTCTCACGGGCAATCTTTGTGCTTGTCGGACTGGTTGAGATGATCTTGAAGCTGCACCACAGTTGGGGGTCTTCCTACTCACTCCTCTTTCCCTCCCTTTCTCTTTTCCTGGGGGGTTAGACCTCGGCACAGTCTAGGACTCCCCTCTCCCAGCCTACTTCCTCTCCCTTCCCTTCCCTTTTCACAGGCTTTCCCTCCCAACAGTCCCCTGCATTTCAAAGTCCATCTCAGTGTCTGCCTCCCCGGAGGCCCCCAAATGACTGAGAAGGATCCTGGATGAATGCTCAGTGTCTGAACTTGGTCTTGTTGGCAGTGAGGAGCCATTGAACAGGAGGAGCTGTGGTCAGATCTGGGTTGTACAGGTAATTCAGCAGCAGAGTGGGGAATGAACCAGTGGGGAGGTAATGGGCTGGTGAAAAGACCACTTAAAAAGACGCTGCATTTATTGGTACAAGGTTTTGATGACAGGCAACTGGCAGCATTTATAATTTACCGTGTATGCACTCTTAAACTCAACAACCCCCACTTTAGAAATCTTATAGAAACACTAACACAAATGCGTAAGAGACTAACGATGAGAATATTTATGGTGGCCTCGTATGTATTGGCCTGACATTGGAAACCTCATGTTCTTCCATAGGAGGGAAAATGAAATCATGCACATCCTTGCAGGAGATTCCATTCAGCCTTTAAAAAGAACGCAGTGGATCTCTCTGTGCTGCGTTAGAAGGAGGTACAGGATTTATTTCTATTCGTAGAAAGTCAGCTGCTGAGCACAGTAGACAGCATGATCCAATTTTCACGGACATTATGCATATGTATATCTTTTGCATCTGTTTGTCTAAATAAGGTGGAAAGAAGACACAGCAACTGTTGCTACAGGTCACTCCTTGGGCTGGTAGGGCTTTCACTTTTTTATGTATTTTTACAAAGTAGTGGTAGTTTATATATAAAAAATATATATTTTTTATTTTTAGACAGAAGGGAAAGGTGGGAGAAAGAGAGGGAGAGAAACATCAATGTGTGGTTGCCTCTCAAGTACTCCCTACTGGGGACCTGGCCCGCAACCCAGGCATGTGCCCTGACCAGGAATCGAACCAGCAACCCCCTGGATCGCAGGCCGGCACGCAATCCACTGAGCCACACCAGCCAGAGCTAGATTCTGACTTTATTTTTATTTTGCTTGGTGCTTTTCTGTATTTTCCAACTTTCGAGATGATAAGCATGGTTCATTTCTCTTATTGGGAAACAAAATTTTAATTTAAAAAGCTCCGTGTCTACTTAGAAAAAAAATCTTAAAATTTTTCATATTGCCTTCTCAGAAGGAAACAATAACAAAAGCTCCCGGGAGAGTTGGGACATCTGTCAGCGGCCCAGTCTAGGTAAACAGGAATTAGGATTGAGCTGGAAGACAGCTGAACACGGGGCGGTAAAGCAGGAGTTCCAGAGGCCCAGAGTGCTGTCCTGGGTAGCAGGCGGGTAGCAGGAGGGGGCGTGCGTGCTGAGGCTCAGGCCAGGACCGGCAGCGTAAATGAGAGGCAACGCTGGCCCCTTTCCTGCAGCTCAGGAGTGTAGTTAGGGCTAGAAACTCACGACTACAAAAGACTCAAAACTCTCCAACGGCACTCCCCAGTGAACTAGAATGCTAAATGTAAACACTGAAATCATAAAAAACAACCTAGAAAAAAATTGGTGAATATTTATCTGATTTGAACAGATAAGGACTTTAAACACAAGAGCAACTAGCATTTTAAAAGTCTGTAAAATTTGAACATTAAAAATTAATGCTTATCTTTCAAAAACAAAGCGCATAACAAAATGAAAAGGCAAGCAAAAACAGGTAGCATATTTACAGTATTTACAGAGAGAAAATATGCTTTATATATAAAAAACATAGATCAGTAATAATAAAAAAAAAAAACCTCTCCAGAAAAAAACAAACAGAGCATTTATTCTGTATTGGTTAGAAGGTGGTTCAGTTACATAGAACAGAAAACGATGGGGCTTAAACAAGCTGGAAGCTGGTTTCCAGTCAAGATGGAAGCATAGGTAGAAATGCTTCACCTCCTTATGCAACTATAGAAAGAATTACAACTAGATCTCAAAACAAGTAACACCCAGGACCATCAGAAAATTGAGCTGTATGGAAGTCCAACAACCAAGAATTTGAAGAAGCCACATTCATCCAGACGGGTAGGAGGGGTGGAGTCAGGAGATGTGCAGAGAGGCACAGAGATGTGGTGTGGCATGAAGAGGTGGCAGTGGTGGTGGAACGGACAATCCCACATTCACATAAGGTGGACAGAAATTGGGACACCTTGGGAGAAAGCGATCCCAGCCCCAGGCCAGACCGCACAGCCCAGGGTTCCAAAACAAGTTTATGGGGATAAATCCCCATAACTTCTGGCTGTAAAAACCAGTGGGGATTGGGGCAGTGAAAGAAACTGCAAGATTTTTAGGAGACTCAGCTTAAAGGCCCTGCATGGACTTAGAACGTACACCAATCCACTCACTCTGGGATTCAATACCAGGGCTATAGCTGGAAGGGTACCAGTCACATATAGGAGTGGGTGAAGTGGCTGGAAATGGGGCGAGTGCTGGGCAAGCCTCCATAAGCCAGGCAGCAGCACAGTCCCTCCTCTGAGCTCTCCCCCAAGAACAGAGCCACAGATCAGTGAAGGAAGTTGCCCCGCCCTGGCGATTACCTACAGCTCTGCCCCACAGAGTTTACAGGTGCCTTTTCTACAATGGGCCACACTGCTGCGACAGGGTGTCAAAGCAGCCCCACTTAATACACAGAAGCAGACACAGGGAGGCTGGCAAATCTAGGAGACAAAGAAATATGGCCCAAATGAAAGAACAGGAAAAACAACAACAACAACAACAGAAAAAGAACTAAATGAAATGGAGACAGCCAACCTATCAGATGCAGAGTTCAAAACACTGGTGATCAGGATGCTCAGAGAACTCACTGATTATGGCAACAACATAAAGGAAGAAATGAAGGTTATGCTAAGTGAAATAAAGAATAGTCACCCTGGCAGGTGTGGCTCAGTGGATTGAGTGCAGGCCTGTGAACTGAAGGGTTGCAGGTTTGGTTCCCAGTCTAGGGCAAATGCCTGGGTTGTGGGCTGGGTCCCCGGTGCGGGGCATGTGGGAGGCAACCACACACTGATGTTTCTCTCCCTCTCTTTCTCCCTCCCTTCCCCTCTCTCTAAAAGTAAATAAATAAAATCTTAAAAAAAATAAAAAATAAAAAAATAAAAGTCTACAGGGAACCATCAGTGGAGGGAAGGAAGCTGGGATTCAGATCAACAATTTGGAATATAAGGAGGAAATAAGCATTCAACCAGAACAGCAAGAAGAAAAAAGAATAAAAAAAAACAAGGATAGTATAAGGACCCTCAGGGACATTTCCAAATGTACCAACATCTGAATCATAGGGATGACAGAAGGAGATGAGGAAGAGCAAGAAATTGAAAACTTATTTGAAAAAATAATGAAAGAAAACTTCCCTAATTTGGTGAAGGAAATAGTACAAGTTCAGGAAGCACAGAGAGTCCCACACAGTTTGGACCCAAAGAGGACCACACCAAGACACATCGTAATAAAAATGCCAAAGGTTAAAGATAAAGAGAGAATCTTTAAAGCAGCAGGAGAAAAGCAGAGAGTAACCTACAAAGGAGTTCCCATAAGGCTGTCACCTGATTTCTCAAAAGAAACATTGCAGGCAAGAAGGGACTGGCAAGATGTATTCAAGTGATAAAAAACAAGGACCTACAACTAAGATCACTCTATCCAGCAAAGCTATCATTTAGAATGGAAGGACAGATAAAGTGCTTCCCAGATAAGGTCAAATTAAAGGAGTTTATCATCACCAAGCCCTTATTATATGAAGTGTTAAAGGGACTTATTTAAGAAAAAGAAGATCAAAATTATTAACATTAAAATGGCAACAAATTCACAGCTACCAACAACTGAATCTAAAAAAACAAACTAAGCAAACAACCAGAACAGGAATAGAATCATAGACATAGAGATCATTTGGAGGGTTACCAGCCTGGAGGCAGAATGGGGAGAATGGGGGAAAAGGTGCAGGGATTAAGAAGCATAAATGGTAGGTACAAAATAGACAGAGGGAGGTTAAGAACAGTATAGGAAATGGAGAAGCCAAAGAACTTACATGCATGACCCATGGACATGAACTAAGGGGGGTGGAATGCTGGAGGGAAGGGCGGTACCAGGCAGAGGGGGGAAAAGGGGGAAAATGGGGACAACTGTAATAGCATAATCAATAAAATATGTTTAAGAAAAAAAGAGGTGGAAGTTTATTTCTCTCTCACATTAAGAAAAAAAAAAAGTCCAGAGGTTGTCAGTCCAGGGCTGGTATGGTATTTCCTAGTCATTAGGGAACCTAGGCTTCTTCCAGCTCATTCTGCCCCATCCCTGGGGTGCAGCTCTCATGGTCCATGTTGGTTGCTAGAGCTCTAGTCAACATGCCCTCGTTTAAGGCCGTAGGATGGAGAAAGAGAGGGTGGGTAGAAGGGCATATCCCTCTCTTTTTAAGGGTCCTTTTGGAAGTCCCACCCAATACTTTTACTTATATCTCATTGGCCAGAACTCAGTCACATGGCCACACCTAGCTGCAAGGGAGCCTGAGAGACAGAGTCATTGAGTTGAGTAGTAAAGGGCTCAGCTAAAAACTGGTTGGTTACCAGTGAAGACGGGGGGATGGATATTAGAAAGCAAGTAGCAGTGTCTAACATACATGTGAACAGCATTATCAAGATAAATACAAATGTAAAAGATTTTTAAAAGGGTCAGCCTTACTAATAATCAAACAAATGCAAAGCAGCCCTCTTAAGGTCTCCTTCAGCTAAGACCCTTGAAGGGCAGGCCAGGCATGCCATCAAGAGGACAGTCAGTTGCTCGCTGTCTAGTAACAATCCCACGGTAAAGGCCCTTCCTCCTGTTGAGTGGCTGCTGGCCGTTCCCCCCAGAGTCTCCCTCCAACCCCAAGTGACATCAGATTCTGTAAACGCTGGAAAGTGGAGAAAATTCTGCACCCAGGGATTCTCTAGCTGAACTATGGCTACAATTAAATTTTAGGTGTTTTTGAAAGTTCCTTAAAAAGTAATATCCTCATGCAAACTGAATCAGCAGTTTCAGAACTAAAAAGAGCCTCTTCCCTCTGCTTGGGGTGTCACAAACTCGGCATGAAAACGGGCCATTGAAATAAAAACCAGTATTGGGGAAAATCAGGCAACCACAAATGAACTCTTCTGGCAAATCCAGAACTTTACTCCAGGCTCTGGAGCCCTATAATGTCAGTGCCACCATCCTTTGGAATGCACAGAAGGCATGGCCAGTGTGGAGTGACCCCTGAAGGCTTTGTAAGTTCTTAGGCCCATTAAAAAATTATTTTTAAAAATTTTCAATTACAGTTTACATTCAATATATTTTGTATTACTTTCAGATATACGGCATTGTGGTTAGACAATCATAAACTTTACAAAGTGATACCCTTGATATTTTAAGTACCCACCTGGCACCACACATAGTTATTACAATGTCATTGGTTATATTCCCTGTGCTGTACTTTACATCCCTGTGACTATTTTGTAACTACCAATTTGTACTGCTTAATCCCTTCACCTTTTTCAGTAAGTCCCCCACCCTCTGCCCCTTTGAAAGCTGTCCGTCTGGTCTCTGTGTCTGTGAGTCTATTTCAGTTTTGTTTGTTTATTTATTCTGTTCTGTAGATTCCACATATAAGTGCAATCATACGGCTATTGCTTTTCTCTGACTGGCTCATTTCACTCAGCATAATACCCTTTAAGTCTATCCATGCTGTCGCAAAAGGTAAGATTTCCTTCTTGTTTATGGCTTATGCCTATCTTCAATAGTTACATGCATTTTCCCCATCTCAGACTGTCACCAGCCACTTCTCACTATTTACTTGAAAGCCTGACTTTACCCCCAGTTTTAGTTTTTGCTCCTTTTAAATGGTTGTGGATTAGGGAGCAAAATACAAGAGTGAGTGGACATTTCGTGTAGCCTGGGGGAAGGGACTTGAGTGCATGGGAAGCAAAGCTATACAATGACTTGACACACCCCTGGATTTGACTCCTACTAGCTCTACCCTGCGTGAGCTGTGTGCTCTGGGACAAGTTACGGAACTTCTCTGAGGCCCGGGTGCCCTGTCTTACAACGAGGACACCATAGTGCTTACCTCCTGCGGGTTATCGTGCTGTTAGGTCTCGTAGGAAATAGACGGCACACTCAGACTGGGAGGGTCTAAGGGAGCCAGCATGGTACGGGGAAGGACTCGAGGGCTAGCCGCAGTGGGGAGCTGTTACTGCCTCTGGCTGAAGGGGTGGTGTGTAGAAAGAGGCAAGGGGACCCAGAGATGGCAGCTCCAGGAATGGGGGTCTGGTGGGATCTGTGGGCTCCAGTGGAGGATGCACTTGGCCTGCAGTGACCCGAAGGGGGACCCAGGGAAACGAATTCCTGTGTCTACTGATCTCCTGACAGTACTGCCCATTGGCCAAACCGAGCCAGAAGCCAGAGGCCAGGGAGATGGTATCGCAGTGCACTATGGGTCAGCCCTCTGGGACACAGAGCAGGTGGAGAGAGTGGACAGCAGCTCTGGAGGGGCAAGCAGAAGAGCTTTGGGGAAGATAAAAGAGAGAATGTGATGAGTTTAGCACAGTATCTTGAACATAGTAGACAAGTCCACAAGTCCTCAATAATGCTAATTAATTCTGGACTTTGGCCTTCCCTCTCCCTCTCGTTCTGGCTGCCTTTCTGACTTACTGCTTACTTCCTGGTCTTCAACAGATCATGAAAGGTTGAGGTGACTTCCAAGTAATGAGTGTGTGAAAAAGGATAACCAGGGACTCTGGGGCTGGGGATGAGAGGGGGAAACAAGAGAAGGGGAGAAGGTATGAGGAAAGAATGAGAGAAATGGGAGAAAGCGTAGGTTCCCTGTCGGGTGGGAATGAACACAGGATTGTCACTTTGTGATCACACAATGCATTCCCAGGACACAATAATAGTGCCCTTGCAATTTACAGCCTCGTGAGACTTGCAAAGTAGGCCTTCCCGCCCTACATGCAAAACCTTATTGTTACTTCTAGATTAACAGGCTTTATCCCTGTGCCCCTTCCCTCCAAAACCAAGTAGTCAAATGAGTTCACATGGACAATCTGACACTTCCATGTTCCCTTCTGGGTGCCTGGGTCAGGTGAATGTGCTATTCCGTTGTGGGAATGGCTGCTTGGCGCGAGTTGGCCCTTCCACAGGGTGACTTGCTGTGGGAAGGGAGGCCCTGAGAGTGGTCTGAGCTTGTGGCCCTCAGTATCCTCTCCCCAAGTCTTTGCCTGCTGCTGACTCGGCCCCTGAGGAATCAGTCTTAATGCCACAGGCTCTTCTGTGTGTCTGGTACAGGCTCCAGGGCAAAGCCTTCTCAGCTGTCCGCTCCACTCCCAGCACCCCTCTCACGTCTGCGGACCCTCGCTCCGGGCTCTGCACGGGCCATCTCTCTGCCTGGAACACACACGGCTCCTCTTTGGCTCACCTCACCTCACCCTCCAGACCCTGCAGGTGCCATCCCTCAGAGAGCAGTGTCCCCGCCCCTCTGCGTGCTCCCATCGTCTCTGTGGGCCTGTCACCCACGGCACTTGCCACACTGTCTTGGTGTCCTGGCCCTCAGTGAAGGTTTACTGAATGAATGTTTGGAGCATAATTCAAGAAAACAAGTGTCACAAATCCAAAAGCATCTAATCAGCCAAGCTATATGTTCTAGAACATTCTTCCTGACCTCCTGTCCCCCTGGCTCTCCTGCCCCGACAGCAGCCAGGACAGGCAACCTAATGACCATCCACTTGCTCTTTCCTCAGTCTTCTTTTTCAAACATCCTCTTACACACCCCTTCCTTCGAGGGCATCCCTGACCACCCAGTCCAAAGTGGTCATTCAGTCACTTGCTTACATATCAGTGCATTTTAATGGGCTGCACAGCACTTATTTCCGGCCTTACCATTTGATTGACGTATTTGTTTAGTTACTTTCTGTCAGCTCCATTTGAGCAGGGACCTTGTCTGCTCACGGCTGTGTGCCCGGCACCCAGCATAGCGCGTGCCGCACGCATGCTGTTCACTGAACAGCTGTCAGATGCCTGCATGCCATTGTTGCTGCATTCTGATCCAACTTGGTGTATGCCTTCTACCTTCGCTGTTAGAGTAGGAGCTCCAGAGGCACCCAGAAGGACCTCCCTCGTGGCCTTGGGGGGTGGGAGGGGACCTCAGTTCCTGTCCTAGGCCAAGGTGGGCTATGCTCCTGCCCACGGCACCCCTGCCTCCAGATGCTGAGGAATCTCAGCCCACGTGTCTGCAGGCCCCAGATGCTGGAAGTGCTCCTCCAGCTTTCTGTGGCAGCAGCTCCAGCTGTCCGTGCCCAGACGGATAGGGGAATGTGCCCAGGGCTTCTAGCCGGCCTGGTGCCTGGCAAGAAACAGGCAAATGGTCAGCATTGAGGACAGATGACTGCCACCCCAAGAGTGCGCAGAGCCGCCTGGCAGGGTACAGAAAGGGGTCCTGCCTTGCGGGGAGGGGCAGTCCGGCTCCCTGGCTCTGCTGTGGAACAGGACTAGACTTGAGAAAGCTGTGGCCTGGACCCCGCCCCTCCTGCTCCTGCAGAAATTGCTCTGCCAGCTCAGCAGAGGGCCAGGCCAGGAGTCTCTCACCTGCCCTGGCTGTTCCTTAAAGTCCTCTGGTTTCCTGAAAATCATAAACTGTGGGAGACAGCCTTTACCACACCCTGAACAGTGCACTCACCACTTTACGCCAGAGACTGAAACGACCAATGACAACAGGGCATTTAGCCGCCTAGTTACTCCCAGGGACTGATATTTGCACCTACTAATTGAGGTCAAATTTGCTTCTTTTAAGTCACATGATTTGCCTCAGGCAGGAAGGTGTTGGGGCCGCTTGTTGCAAAGGGACCAGAAGGTGATCACAGAACTGCTGCAAACTAGCTTTGGTAGCAAAAGCTGTGTTTCCCAGGCAGCCAGCCCTGGACGTGCACAGCTGAGCTGAGCTGGCAGCTGGTAAAGGACCCACGTAGGGCCTGCACCCCAATATTTTACTCATAGTAAACTTAGGACACCTTCCCTCCAAGACACCTGCTGTTTAGAGCCACTTTGAAGCCTTTCTGGAATAGGGTGGGAGCTAAACTAATTAATTAACAAACTGATTAAATATCTTGAGTAGGCCACCCAGAAGATTCTGGTAACTTAAAGGTCTGCAAATCACAGTGCAGGCCTTACCTTATCCAGACACCTAATCTTGCTCCAGGCTTTACTTAACCTCAGGTATTTATCTCCTGGTTGTCATGGAAGCTGCTCAGACAAACAGCCAACATGGCCAACCTGCCTCCACCCCCCCCATCCTTCCAAGAGCAGCAGAGCTCCCTGGTGGCCACTGGTGGAGGCAGCCCCGCACTGCCCCTCCCCCCCATGTGAGGTACCATTCACAAGGTCTCTCAAGGCACACAGTAGGTGCTCAATAAATGCCTGCTGAATGAAGGTACCCCCAAGGCTTTGAAGACCCTGGAGAACCCCTCAGTGGCTACAGTGGCTCCAGCAAATCTACCCCTACCTGTCATACCAGTCACCCCAGGACTGCAGGCCAGGCCTAACACGGCCACTCGGCCTCTCCAGGGACTCAGCTGGCCCACAGGCCACTTCTGCTGCTTCCAGAGCCAGGGGGACGCAGACCTGTGGGGAAGGGGCCAGCTTCGGTCTGGCAATTCAGCCGGATGGCAGGAGGGGGCCATGTCTAGCTACACTTGCACTGGGAACCACACACCACTGTCTGAGCGGCTGAAGGCCCCGCCACCCACACTCCGCAGAACATCTCCCCCACTGTCCTCCTGTGCCCCCAGGACTCACTCAGCACCTGCTCAGACTGGGTCCCTAACTACTCGCAAGGACGGACGCTGACCTTAAGGGGACCCTGCAAGAAGACCAAGGAAGAAGCCACTGTCCCTGCAGATCCTGAAGTAGCCACCAAAGGAGGGTCCACAGTGTTCCCAGGAAAGCGGGGCAGGGTTCCCCTGCGCACAGCTCGGTCTGGAAGGGGCTGGGGCACGGAGCCGGCTACCTGAGCTCTCGAGGCTGCACGTGGACCGCCGCCCCGCGGAGGGAGGCAGCGGGCACGGCAGGCAGCCGAGTGCGGGCTCTGAGCTGGGCTGCGGAGGCCAGGCTGGCTGCGTGAAGCCGCGCAGCCTTCGGCATCGTTTAACCTGTCTTCGCTTGGTTGTTATGTGAGTCCTGGAGTTAAAGAAGACAATCTATGTAAAATTTTAGTGCAGTAAACCCTCCTACACTCGAGTCACACAACAATCTTTTCCTTCAAGAATGCTGAGAACAGAAAAAAAAGCTGGGAAGTAAGCAAATGGCATGTCATCACACAACGGCAGGAGCTTCATCACCCACCCCGAGTAACAGAAATGACAGAGAGTGACACGTGGCCAAGGAGTCTGAGCTCTTCGGCTCCTGAGTCACGCTCGGTTCCTGTGTCCTGGCAGATGCACGTGAAAGCCGCTTCCACCCGCACCGGCAGAGCCACTGATGTGCTCAGTAACGGTGACAAGGAGGATAAAAATAGCGGCCAGGCACGTGCTAAGCAGCTCACACAAACTATTTTATTTAATATGTACTGCAAATCCATGAGCTTGGTGTTTTTATTCCCATTTTACAGATGTAGAAACCAAGAGTTGAAGAGGCTGAATAATCTCTGAAACACTCCCCCGCCCATGTCCACACACAAAGAGGCAGGGCTGGGATTCAAATCTGCATCTCCACTGAGCCACCCTTTCTGCGGCAAAAGTCCAAGTGCTGCCCATTTCCTGGGGAAACCCCCTGGCAGGTCCTCAAGTGTAATCTGCCAGGAGCATGGACACCATCGTTAATCTAAGACCAGGGGGAACAACCCTCAGGTGACAACGTGGCTGGGGCACCTGGAAAGGGCACCTGCTGTCCCTGCCCCCTGGGGCAAAAGTTAGGGCCTTAGGGAGATGCCTCCCCCACCCAGTCCCCAGGCCCGAGCCACAGAGTACGGCTACAGGAATGAAGGTCCAGCTTTGTGCAGGAAGAGAGACTTCTAGAGTGCCCACATGCCACCTGCAAGCCTGTCCGAATCCCCTCCCACTCCAGGCATGGTCTTTGTGATGTCCATGGGTGGGGGCGGTAGGAGAGGGACGGGTGGGGGCTCTGCAGGATCTGACCAGCACGGAGCTAAGAAGGTGGGGAGTACTGGGGGGCCACCACCCCCACTCTTCCCGGTCCTCTGCCCACAGATGCCCCTCCCAGGGGAGCTCTGAATGCCTAGGGTTAAGGATCCTGTGTGCTGAGGAAGCCCCGCCCACCAACCCCCTACACAATCCAACACCAGCTGCCAAAGGGTTCAAGTCAGAACTGCCTTTGCATATTAATATTTTTTCCTGGAGAGCAAAAGGAATCCCAGGGAGAGAACACTGGCCCAGGGCCCCTTGAGCTGAGGCTTCTATATCTGGCTTTTCCTCTATGTCTCCGCATGACCGTAAGCCAGCCACTCAACCTCCCTGGTCTCGGCTTTCCTTCCTCTTAAAGGGGAACAATCACACGCAATCGTCATCGCTGCTGACCTTCACCCAGGTTTTGCTCTCAGCCAGGCCCTGGGCTGGATGCATCAGCATGTTTATCCTCAGAGTGCCTTTGAGGTGAGTGCTTTCATTCCCACTTTCAGACGAACAGGGGAGTCCCCAATCACACGGTTAGGAAGGGGGACCGGCTTTGGTTTTTCCAAGCTCTTAACCACTGTGGCACACAGAGTTACTTTATAAAGATCTAGGGCAGATGTAAAAGTGTTTTGAAAGAAAGAGAGAGAGAGAGAGGAAGCAAGCAAGCAAGCAGTATAACATAAATATAAGCCACAAGCCCCCGGCCATGATGCACAGAACACTCCTGATCCCCTTAAGAACGTCCTGTGGATTCTGTGCACAGAATCAGAGACCTCTAAGGTGGGGAAGACCCACAACAAATCATATTTTTTCTTCTCCCTCCCTGTGGGCAGGGATGCATGCCATGACTAGCCAAATTCTACAGGTGAGACCAGAAAGGTCAAGCTTCGGCCCTCTGCTGGCAGGTGAGGAGGGCGACAGAGCTGGGCCTCCTGGCTCCCGGGGCGGGAACAATGGCGATAAAAAGCCTGTTTGTGCCAAGGTGGAGCTCCTCCAACTGAAATGTAAACATTTTAGCATAATATCCAAGAATGCCTTTCCTAACCCTAAACACACATTTTATTTCACTACCCAGCTGGTCAACATTCAGTTCTAAATGTAGCTGGGCCTCCCCCACTGCCCGCAAAGCTCCGATGGGAGAGGGCTCATGGTGGCAGACAGCGGAACTGACGGTCACTCTCAATGACATTGCCAGAAAGGAAGCTCTGTGTATAGAAGGGTCGTGGGTAGTTCGAAAGGCTCCCGGGGAGGACTGCAGAGTTAGAGGCCAAGCAGCTAGGAACACACCTCAAACACCTTAGAGCTGGGCGAGAACACAATCCTCTCTTCCTAGGGTGGCCTGCAAGGCTGGTGGCCAGTCCCTCCTCCCTCTGTGGCCTCTGCTCCTCCCACTCTGCTCAGTTGGCTCCCCACACACTGGTCTTGTTGTTGCTCCCCCAAACAATCCTATCTCAGGGCTATGAACTTTCTGTTCCCTCCGCCTGGGACACAGACATTCATAGGGCTTGCTCCCTGGTTTCTCCTCACACAGCCCCTCCCTAGAGAAGCCTTCCCAGACTGCCTTGTCTCTCTGTGCCGTCTCTCTGCTTCACCTTCCTCAGAGCACCCACTGCTCCCTGACACCACCTGTGTTCAGTGTTGTCTGTCTCCCAGATGGGAACAGAAGCTCCGTGAGGTCAGGGGCTTGGCTTCTGCAAGTTGCTGTCAGCCCACAGCCCCGAGTGGTGCCTGGCTCCTTTTAGGTGCTCAGCTATTTGCTGAATACTCTGTGAAGGAATGAACAAAGGAATGAATGGAAAACTTCAGCACAAACCAAGTGCTCACATTCTCCTGCCTGCGCTGGAAGAGTAGGGCTGTAACAAGAGTCAGCTTGCGGGGTGGCTGCAGCTGCGCTGTCACCCTGCCCGATCGCGATCAGCCCTGAGGCTGGCACTTTGGAGGGAAGACTCATCCCGGGACCTGTGGCTCCAAAACTCCCTGACAGACTGCAGCTCTTGGAACTTGTCTGGGCTGTTGCTGTGCAGACCGCGGAGGCCTGGCGGGGTTCCTGCCTCTGCTTTGCCGGGGCCTCAGATAGTCTGGGAAGTGACTAACCCAAAGCCTTCCTTCTCCCCGGAGCCGGTTCAGCCCACGGAGGAACGCTGACAAGCACAAGAGGTCATGTGTACACTCTCAGGGTCACACAAGGTCAGAGCTGGGTGAAGCCCCAGGCCGACCTGTGCTCTGCAGACAACACTGGTGTGTGTGGACACTGGTGTCTCGCACATCCACCCGCCACCAGCCACCAGCCGTGTGACCTTGGAGAATTATTTGAAAAGACAATATAAAAGCACTGCTTTTCTCGGGTGTAAAGTGGAAATAAAAGTCCCTACTTTGAACAGGAAGCTTATCCTGTTCAAACATCTTTACTTCCATTCTTGATGATATTTAAGTCAATTTTATTTTTGGCTTGACAGTCAAATCCTACCACCACCGAAATCGGGTCAACTCTACCTAGTCGGTATGATGCCTCTGGACCCCTCCCGACATTCCTGCTCCTTGTCCCACCTGTGGGCCTGAAACCTTCTTTTCCCCCATATGAGCTGACTAAAGCCCCAGGGGCTGGCCTGGCAAAGCCTTCCCTGCAAAGCCTTCCCTGACGGGGGCTTTTCTGGGCACTCAGCGCTCCACACACTGCATGTTAACAGGAAGGAACTGAGTTTTTAAACAAATTTAGATCTCTTTTTTAGATTTTATGTTTCAACTACAGTTTACATTCAATGTTACTTTGTATTAGCTTCAGGTGTGCAGCACAGCAGTCAGACAATCGCACACTTTACAGAGCATTCCCCATAGTTCCAGCACCTGCCTGGAAACCCAGTTTTGGCCTGCAATCAGAGCATGGGATCCTTGAGGGCAATTCTCTCTTCTCTCGGGATGTTTTCCCCTCCCGGGCACTCAATAGTACACAGGAATCCCTGCTGACTGACTCAGCTTGAAGTTCATATGCCCCCAAATATTCCCTCCACTTCCCAAAGGAAGGAAATGACAGATACGGAAATAAATTAAATTGGAGACAAATTCAAATCACTCCTATTTCTGCATGCTTGGTCTGCGTGGAGGGGAAAAAAACCCCATCTCTATCTGCAACCCAGACCCGACCAGGACAGAGTCACGCCCTAAAAACGATGCTCAAAATAAATCACAAGGAGTAGCTTCACTTCAACATTTCAGGAAGGAACCCACAGTTAAACTGAAAACTGCTCACTGGTGTTGAAGAAAAAAACACAACAAACAGCCCGGAAATGTTTTTAGGAGTGTCTGTCAAAGTCCTCAGGGGCTGCTTTGTCCTCTGACACCAGCTTTACTAAAAACCAGTAGCCCAGCTCCGCTGCCTTGTGAGCCAGAAGCGGAGTGAAACCGGACACAGAGGAACTCAGCAGGATGCACGTGGCTCAGACAGCGGGCACTGGTCACGCAATTAGCAGCCAGTGCCCTGCGGCCACCAGAGTGAGTGGTGGGGAAGCCGAACCAGCAGCAGACGGGTGTCCCACGTCACCCAGGCACTGCCCCAGCCTGTCTCTCCTCCGTGCCTCTACTTCCCCTCCCACCTGCTAAATGAAGACATCTGGAGAAAAAGTCCTTACACAGCCCTCCACTCAAACTAATTCCACATTATTTCGAATGAGACCTCAGAACCAACACAGAGTTCTTTCTTACGCTTTTTAAAAGACAAAACTGAGGAAACTCAAGTGATATGCAGAATTGGATATAACATTTTTTTTATTTTTAACTTCCCATTAGATAGTAAAGCTTTTTGCATGCAATCCTACGCCTGCACAAAGAAACTGTTCCTTTAAATTTCAAACAACTGGAAGAAAGACCGCAAGTTCCTTGCAAAGAACACCTTACACGTCCTGCCGACCACACATTTGTGGAATTAAAGAGCATGTTCTGGGTGGGCACCGTCTTCCTGGATGACAAAGCGGACAGGCCCCTGGTGCAGACGGGAAGGGCCACCACACTCAGCGCAGAGGGTGGCGTCTGGGCCCCCCATCCCTTCTGCAACATTGTAGTAATATTTCTGGTTCCGCTGTGATTGTTGCTTTTGTAAACAAACTGTGAAAATTCACAAACTACCTCAAAATCCAGCATGTGTGATTTACACCAACCCCTATATGAAAAAAACAAAAAACAAAAACGTGGAACAAGTAAGCAGAAAACTCTGGTCAAGCTCTAAACTCACCCACTGCAGGTGACTGGCATTCACTCAGGGGACCAGAAGGGAGTCCATTTTCTTGTTTCCCTGCCATGCAGAGCAGTCCAGGGCGTGCTGCCATCTGCAGGCAAAACAAGAAAAAGCACAGGCTGAGGCTCGCGTCGCCCCGGTGAAGCCCTTGCCTGGTGCTTCCTCCAGCAGCTGGAAGACCTGAGACCCATTCTGGTGCAAGGGCCAGGAGGAGTCACTCCGTTCTGTGTTTGGGATCCCACCGTAGAGTGGCAACAGACACAGTAAGAGTTCTAAATGAGCTCAAGTATTTCTTAGCAGCAACAGCAAACTCTGACGCAGGGCTCGCCACGTGCCAGACGCTGCTCTAAATGGTTTGCATCCATTAGCTCACTTACTCCCCACAAAAACAGGTGAATCTTTTTAGAAGATCTCTGCCAATTTGCCTGGTGATGGAGTTGGGTTGGATCATTAAAATGAAGAACTTGCTAATACCGATTTCAAAGAGGGGTCAGATAGGAAAGCTCCGTGAGAGATCTGAGCATCCTGCAGGTTGTCCACTCCTCAGATATTTGTCAAGTGCCTGTCCGGGGCCAGACCCCGCTCCAGGACCTGGGAACAGAGGTGTGAACCCAAAGACAAAGTCCCCGCTCTCGTGGAGGGAGGTGACCCTAGACAGGAGACAAATGCTTCGTGGACGACAAAGCAGGATAAAAGGGAGAGACGGTGATGAGGAAGTTGTTCACAGGCATTCACAATTCATTCATTCCCAGGTGTCCCAAGTACTTACCAGCCACCTGCCACAGCCAGGAGCTGTGCTGGGAGGCAGTGATGGGCAAAAGCAGACGTGCTCCCTGTCACATAGAAGAAGCCCCTGTGAATCAAATGATCACCTAAATAAGCGAAGCTGTTAACCTGTGGTACGTGTGATCGCGGAATGGCACCGGTCCCCCCGAGGGCGTCCCAGGGAGGCCTGACCTTGTCTGAAGGCTCGGGAAGGCCTGGTATGGAGTGTGGGGAGAAGCATCCTTGGCAGAAAGCACACCCTGCGCGAAGGCTGGATCGTGAACAGTGAGCCAGAGGTGGAGTGGGGAGGGAGGAGGACGAGGGAAGTGGAGAAGGGCTCGGGCAGCTCTTGTATGGTACGCCGGCCCAGACAGGTCCCCGCCCTCTGAGAACAGCAGCACCACTCAAGGGCACTGGCAGAGAAGCAGGGTGGCTGCCGTGTGTGCTTTTAAAGGGTTACATCACGGGCTTAGCCGAATAATGGCCCCACCAGAGATGCTGATGTTTGGATCCCTGGAAGCTGTGAATATGTCCCCTTACAAAGGGATTGGCAGATATGATTAAGTTAAACATCTTGAGTTGGGGGGATTATCCTGGAGTGTCCAGGAGAGCCCAATGCCATCACAAGGGACTTCGTAAGAGGGAGGCAAAGGGAGATATGATCACAGGAGAGGTGGGTCAGAGTGATGCTATGTGAGAAAGACTGGTGGGTTGGAAAGACGAGGAAGCAGCCTTGAGTCAAGGAACTCAGGAAGCCTCTAGAAGCTGGAAAAGCCTCGTTTGTTACAGCAGCTATAGGAGACCAATGCACACTGGCTTCTGTGAGGAAACACACTAGAGGTAAGGGGAAGGGGAGGCAGGGACCAGCTGGAGGTCACTGTGTTATCCAGGCAGGCAATGTGGGAGCCTGAACCATAGCCAGGGCAGCGAGGGTGGAGAGGGGTGGAGGGACCCATGAGGGGAGGAGTCAGCCAGTCAGAGGTCTTGCTGCAATCTGGCAGATGTTCCTGGAATGCTCCACCAGGCTCCTTCCAGGCTTAGGACGATGTGGCTGGCTCATCCTGGGCAGAGCCCAGCACCCTTTGTAGAAGGAGGAAGCTGCACTGGCTGGAAGACCACTCCGGGACTCACTTGGTGGGGACCTGCCAATCCCTTTCCCACAAAGGAGTCCAGGGGTTTGCAGGGACAAGCTCTAAGAAACAACAGCCCGGGAATTTCTACTGGACAAAAGGCAGGACTGTTTCTGCCAAGCATTAGGCCTAGCAGTAAACGTTTTTTCTTGCAAATAGCGAGATTTCGTAATCCTGGAAGTAAGGCATTCAAATTTAAATACACACATCTCCAACCCACGTGATGCATAACCACAATGATATCTAACGTGTCAAAATTTCATGGTCAGTGGAATAATAAAGAAATGAAAGAAAGAACAAACGGGAAACCAGGAGACCCCCTCTCAGCACCTACTCCACTCTATTTAACAGTCCAGACCTACTGAGCAAGTGGAATCCTGATTTGGTCCGGCCTCACAGGGCTGTTGAGAAGGAGAGGCAATACAAATGATTCCAGAGAATTTTAGATATATTCTCACTATTTTTCCACAGAAGTAGAAACATATATCCACCAAGACCAAGGACTTTGGAGTCTACCGAGGGGTCACAAGGAAGGCTGAAGGCACTGCGCCCCCACCCCCCACCCACGTGGCTCTGCATCGGGCCTCAGGGGCCCAAGTAGGTTCCAGGAGCAAGTGAAGACCTAGGAGTGCCCGCAGATGGCAAATTCCAGGCAGTCCTGTCAAGGTTGGAACAGATCAATTAAAAAGTAGATATATGTATGCATGCATTGTTTTTCCAGGAACAGAAGAGCTGTGTGTTTATTATTGGAGAACACAGAAATTTCCTGAGTCCCAACCATCCAGAGAGAACTTATTTGGAAACATTTTCTTCCAATCTTTTTTCCAGTAATTTTAGCGTGTGTGTATCTATACTTTCTTTTCTTTTTTCAAAAAAGATTTTATTATTTATTTTTAGACAGAGGGGAAGGGAGGGGGAAAGGTAGAGAAACATCAATGCATGGCTGCCTCTCATGCACCCCCTCCTGGGGACCTGGCCCACAGCCCAGGCATGTGCCCTGACTGGGAATCGAACCAGTGACTCTTTGGTTCACAGGCCAGCGCTCAATGCACTGAGCCACACCAGCCAGGGCTATATTTTCTTTTTAACAGTATCAGGATACTGTGTATATTTTTATTTTGCAACCAGTTTTGTTTTGTCTAGTGGCATATCATTTTTCCATGTCATTAAATATGCTTCTCATTTAATAGCTGGCAGTATTCCATCATGGAAAGGTATCCAAATCACTTAACCAATTCTTTACTGCCGGACAGCTGGGTGGTTTCTAACTTTGTGACAGCAGAAGTCACCCGGGGAGGAGCAGCCGCCCAGGAGAACGCCTCCATTTCAAGTCTGTGTCTGAAGCTCTGACCGCTCCTTGGGGTGGTAGTTTGCACATTTCAGGCACCCGTACACCGCCATTGCTAGTTCACTGTCGTTATGTACCCTCTGTACCACATTTAACGCTTCTCTTTAAATCAACTCCTTTTTCCCTTAAATAAATGGGTTATAAAAGCAAACCTTATTTGCTATTGCAAATGGGATATGTCATAAATAAAGGCAACTGTAAAGATAAATACAATGGGAAACAAAACAGCGTGGCTGAAACACAGTTAAGATACTCTCCCTCTGCTCATTCTTTTATATCAAAAGGGAGATTAGGAAGATCTAGAGAGGTGTTAAAGACATGCTAGCGCCAACATGAGATTCTTCTCCTTCCCTGGAGCAGAAGATGGAGAGCGGGAGTGACTTCTCGCCAAGGGGGTCACGGTTAGACAATGCTGCAGGCCTGCGCCCCCTGGAACGCCTCTGCACCGTCTGAGATAACCCAACGTGGGGGCGTGTCTTAGGAAGGACTACTGGGGGGGAAATTATTGGGACAAGCGGTATAGACACTTTAAAAACTGTGATGAACACCATCCAAGCTGGTTTCACCATCATTTTACTACAAGAGTGCCCATCTGACTTCCCTTTCCAATAGTAAGTGTGGTGAATGAAAACGTTAACATGTGAAGCTTTTAAGTGTCACAAATTCAGCAGCTGAAGTTGCAGAGCTATTCTCACTCTCCTCTCGCCGGTCTCTGATCCTGAGGCAGGGCCATTATGTGAAGCTTCGGTGAGCAGAAAGTCGGCACAGACTGATACCAAGTCGGCGCACTTTTTAACCAAGCGAGAGGAAACTCAGGACAACACAACGAAGAGACTTCGGCATTTGCAAATAGTTCAGGATGTTTTTGTGCCAACGAAGGTCAGATGAGGATCCGAGTAGCAGGGATTCTAAAGCATGCTTTTGAGAAATCAGAGACTCGGAGAAGCATTACTCATGAGACACAAATCACTACAAATTGCCAGTAAGTCAATAACAATGCTAAAAGAAACACATGTTGAAGCCTTCCTATCCTGGTACGGTAGGCAATTGCACAAACAGGCTATAGATTAATGCAATTGTTAAGAAAAGATTGTGAAAATGGAAAAAGAAAACTGTACTTTGAAGCATGAAGAGTTAATAAACGTGAGAAGCTTCTAGATTATTTCAATAATTCTGGGCAGGCACCCATGCGTGTATGAGCCTGTGGGAGAAAGGTGGGGGAGGAGAAGATAATTAAAAACACGCTTAAAAGTTTCTTATGTTTGGAAGGAGGTTAGAGATTCTGATGAATTTCTGTTGTTTATAGGAAAATCTAAGTTTATCTATGCTTAAGAACTTCATGAGGGCCCCTAGTAAGATACAGAATTCAGTCACTAAATAAGGAAGGAAGGAAGGAAGGCAGGCAGGAAGGAAGGAAGGAAGGAAGGCAGGAAGGAAGGAAGGAAGGAAGGAAGAAAGGAAGGAAGGCAGGAAGGAAGGAAGGAAGGAAGGAAGAAGGGAAGACAAAGATACTTGATGAATCCAGAAAAAGTCACAAGAGAAAAGGAAAAACTCATGATAAATATATGGCAAAACAAGATGGCAGAAAGAAGGCCACACTTTTCAGTGATCAAAATAAATGTGAATGAATTATATTCCACTATTAAAAAGCCAAGACTTTCGATCTAAATGCCCACAGATGGAAAAATGAATAAATACATGATGACATTCCGTTGTGGAGGATGTGTGCCGACACCGCAGGAAGAGGCCCGTGCCTTCTGTAGGTTAGAAAGTTGTGGGAAAATCTATAAGCATAGAGAAGAGTCCAGAAAAACACACCAAGTTGGTCATTGTGGTTGCCTATCAAGAGTGGGGTTATAGGAAGTAGGAGTGGGCTTTCCTATCTAACTTTCTAAGTGTCTACATTGTTTGAATCACAAGCAGCATGTAACCAGAAAAACAAGGTGAAATGAAATAATAAATATAAGGGAAGAATCAATGAAGTAGAGGATACAGAAGACAAAAAAAATAAATAAATAAAGATGGTTAACAAAACCCAAACTATTTCTTTGAAAAAAGACAAACCTCTAGGGTTACTGATCAAGAACAGCTAACAGAAGCCCTGGCTGGTGTGGCTCAGTGGGTTGAGCGCTGGCCTGAGAACCAAAGGGTCGCTGGTTTGGCACAGGCCTGGGTTGCAAGCCAGGTCCCTGGAGGGGGTTGAGCGAGAGTAAGTACACATTAATGGTTCTCTCCCTCTCTTTCTCCCTCCCTTCCCCTCTCTAAAGATAAATAAATAAAATCTTAAAAAAAAAAAAAAAGCTAACAGAAGATGGAAGAAAAAAAAAGATCACAGAAAAAAAGAGGAAATTACAAATATAGCAGACATTTTAAAACTTATAAAAGAATAACATAAATAACTATATGACAATACATTTTGAAACCAAAACATAAATGGAATGAATAAATTTCTAGAAAATGGCACAAAATGATAGAAAATGCAAATAACCATTTAAGAAATTAAAATAATTTTAAGAACCCCCCCAAAGTCTCAGGACCAGAAGGTTTTACAAGTGCCTTCTACCAACTTCTGAGGAACAGAAAATCTCTATCTGAAGTGTGTTGCTTCAGAAAACAGAAAAAAAGAGGAAACACTGCTCCACTTAAGGTTACTATAATTTTGAAATTTGGAATACGAACTATTCAAAAACAGAAAAATACAGGCCAGGTTCACTTATAAACATGGATGCTAAACACCTAAATATTGTCTAATCAAATTTAAGAATATATCATGACAGCCCTGGCTGGTGTGGCTCAGTGGATTGAGCGTGGGCCGCGAACCAAAGGGTTGCCAGTTTGATTCCCAGTCAGGGAACATGGCTGGCCAGGTCCCCAGTGGGGGCCACGTGAGAGGCAACCACACATTGATGTTTCTCTCCCTCTCTTTCTCCCTCCCTTCCCTTCTGTCTAAAAATAAATAAAATCTTTTTAAAAAATCTTAAAAAAAAGAATGCATCATGACAAAGTAACAAAAATGAGATCAAAGTCAGAATATCTTCTAATGTGTATCACTATATTAACGAATTGTGGGAGAGGCTAGTACTGCTCATCTTGGCTCTGTTCTCCTTTTCCTCCCAGGGTCACCATTACACCTCCCAGCCACCTCACAACTAGGTGAGGCCATGTGACGATAGAATGCCAGTACAAGTGATATTTGTCATCTTTGGCCAACACAGAGGTCCCGATGAAGGACTCAGGTCCTGGCAGCTGGGGGAGCAATGGCTAGAAAGAGCCTGGGTTTCTGAGCCGGTAAGCGCAGAAGAGCCCACCATCTCGCCAACACAGGCGGACCTGCCGTGAGTGATAAACTAGCTGTATTGGTTTAAACCATTGAAATGCTGAAGTCGTGACAACAGCCATTCATGGAAATGCTAATAAACATGGAAAATTGGGGAAGGATCACATGATCATCTCACCAGATCCAGGAAGGCCATCTGACAAAGTTCAATGACTAATTCATGATTTTAAAAAACCACAATAACAACAACTCTTAGAGAAGCAGAATTAGGAGCCCAAGCACATGCCTTCCCCACCTCTTTCCTGCAGGGCTGGATTATTCATTGGTGTAGCCACCATACTTTGTTATTACATTTTTCATTAGAAAGTAATACATGGGATTTTATTTCTTTTCCTTTTATCTCAGATCCTAAAGAATAGGACTTCCTTTACCTAATAAAGGCCATCATCTACAGACCTATAGCTAATATCATACTTAGTACAGAAACTATATCTATTTTCTTTAGGGAATGGAACAAAACCAGGATGTCTGCTATCACCATCACCATGTAACACAATTATAGAGGCGGTAGCCCCTATGAGGAAATAATAAAAAAGAAAAACAAACATAAAGTCAGAAGGAAAGAGACAAAAGTTATCAGTGTTTGCAACTAGTGAAATTATTTACATAGAAACTCTCAAGAGAATCCACAGAGAAACAATCAGTTGTATTTCTCCACACCGGTAGTAACTAACCCCCACCCCAAAAAAGAGAGAAAATGTGGGACAGTATAATAGGCAACAGTGTAACAAATAAGATACCATTTATAATGGTAATATTATTCAATCAAGAAAAGATCTTAAAAAAGAATGCTAAGAGTCTGTGCAGAAAAATTTAAAACTCAATTAAAGGACATCAAAAAGGACATAAGGAAGCATGAATACATGGAAAGGCGGACCGCGTTCACGGGAGAGATGATTTGACACTAGAAGGTATCAATTCTTCCTGGATCAATCTATGGTTTCAATTAATTCTGATCAAAATTTCAGAAGGACTTTTCATTAACTTTCCAAATAGATTTGAAAGTGTTTATAGAACAACAAGTCCACGACAAGCTAAGTAGAGCTTGAAAAAGAAGAAAAAGTACATTTTAAGATATATAACAAAGACATTATAATAAAGAACAAAACCCAGTTGGGTTAAAGATGTAAATGTAGAAGAAGAAACACTAAAGTCAGTAGGAGAAAATATAGAAAAAATTTTTTTTTTACAATCTTCAGGTAAGGAAGGATTTCTTGAATAAGACACAAATACCACAAATTAAAAGTAGAAAAATGATGGATATGACTATCCAAAGTTGAAAGATTTATGTTGAAATAAAAGGGAAGTAGCCCACAAACCTAAACATTACAGTTAAAACTATAAAAGCTCTTAGAGGAAAACACAGAAGTGACTCTTCATGAACTTGAGCTAGGCAAGGGTTTCTTAGATATAACACCAGAAGCACAAGAAAGAAAACAGGGCATTGATCAGATGGACCTCAAAAAAACTGAATTTTTTTTCTTCAAAGAACACCATTAAGAAAGTGAAAAGCCAACTCACAGAAAGGGTGAAACTCTTTGTTAGTCATAGGTCTGATAAAGGACATATATCAGGACTAGGACTGGGTGAAATTAGGTTTACAGTTGTAATACAGGTAAATAATACAGTAGTTAGTTAATAATAATAAAAAAATAAACTCTGTTTTGCATTCTCTCAACTCAATAAGGGACAAATAATCTCATTTTAAAAATAGATCAGAATAAAACGTTTCTCCAAAGAAGACAGACAAATGACTAGTAAGTGCTCAACATCATTAACCACCAGAGAAGTGCAAATCAAAACCATAGTGTGCTGCCGTTTCACACCTGCTCGGAGGGCTATAATAAAAAAACAGACACCAAGCGCTGGCGAGGGTATAGAGAAATTGGAACCCTTGATCCCTGCTGGTAGGTTGTAAAATGTTGCAGCTGCTTCAGAAACAGTCTGGAAGTTTCTCAAAAGTTTAAACAGAGTTACCACATGATTCAGCAATCCCACTTCTAGGTATATACCCAAGAGAAATGAAAATATATGCTCTCATAAGAATGTGTACATAAATGCTCACAGAAGCATTATTCATAATAGCCCCAAGGTAGAAACAACCTAAATGTCCATCAACTGATGAATAAATTAACAAAATGGTGTTTATCCGTATGACGAAACATGGCTGAGCAATACAACTGAGCAAACCATGTGCTGATATATGCTGTAATGTGGACAAACCTCCAAAGCATTGCACTAGGAGAAGGAGCCAGTCACCGTAAATCACATACTGTATAATCCCACTTACATGAAATGTCAAGCAACAGGCAAATATATACAGAGAGCAAGTAGATGAGCACTCGCCCAGGGCTGGGAGGAGCATACTGAGGGATATTGGAGAGTGGCTGCTAGTGCAGTGATAAAAATATTCTAAAATTAGATCATGGTGACAGTTACACACCCTCTCAACAGACTACACACCACTGCAGCGCACACTTTAAACAGGTGAGTTTTATGGTATGTGAATTAATCTCAATGACACTATGACTACTAATAAAAGAAGCCCATAGATGAAGCTAACACAGGGGCGACAAGACGAGAAGACTCACAACGTCTACCCTGGACAGAGGATTAACATTTTATGATGTAAGGATATTAACATGTAAGGAACAACATGAAAACCAGAGAGAAACATATCAGAAACCTAAAAGGATAGAAAGGCAGGTGAGTTGGCTCGGCAGTCCCTTAACGGCAAGGCAATAGGACAGGACGCTCAGTGGAACGGAGGTGAGCGCTGCGTCACCTCCGAGTTGACGACAATGAGGCAGGTAGTAGTGAGTGGTGACAGGTGCTGGGGAAAGGACTCTTCAGGCACTCCCGGTGGGAGGAAGCTGATGGGGCCACGCAGCAGCACAAAGTAGCAGTTTTAAGAAAAAGACATTATGCAAATGTCCTAGAACCAGAAATCTCCCATCTATCTATCGATCTGTCTGTCTATCTATCTATCTACCAATCATCTCAGAAGAAATTCTTGCACAAGACCGCATGGAGACACCTGAAAGGATGTTTGGTGCAGCACTGTTTATGGGAGCAAGAAGTTGAGAGGTCACCCAAAGCCTTCCTCAGGAGGCTGGTTAAGTACTTGTGGTGTCCACTCGTGATAGGAAACTATGCAACAGCCAGGAGTAATGAACTGGACTAACATAGAGCAATATGGTTTGCCTCAAAAACATACTGCTGAAGGAAAAAAAATAGGCAGGATGAGATGTATAGTGCAATGCTATTTACTCAGGTAAGTGCGACCAAAGGAAAACATGACACAGCTTTCAAAGACGCACACTTTCTGAGAGGGTGCAAGGAAGGGCAGGTGGAAGAGCGCACAAACACGCCGGCACAGCTCCCCGAGTGTGTGTGTGCCTGGGGAGGAGGGTGTTGACGGAGAAACGGAGGGTAAAGGGAGGAAATAACAAAACAAAACACAATGAGAGACAGACTGAGGAAAAGAAATAAAATCCCTGGCATTACTTTCCAGTGAAAAAATGTAACAACGAAGGTCACCGTGTGCTGGTGGAGGAGAGAAAGGCGTGGGAAAGACAGGGGCTTGCTTGGTCTGCAGCTGAGTCATCCAGTTTTCAGGAACCTGGAAGCAAGAAGCTGGGGTGGTGAAAAGGCAGGGGATGCGGTCCACTGTAGCACTCCCTCCTGCCCGCAGATGGAACGGAAGAGAGTGTGGGGTGTAAAAAAACAATTTTCCTCCCACCTTCCTGAGTTCTTCTGGCTGGACTAATAATCAAATCAACACGAGACAGATTAACAGGAGAAAATGTCCGCATTTATTGCATATGGGGGGGGTGTCCATAAGAGTATAAGACTGAGGATGCACAGGGCCATTGAGGCTTATTTGCCACCCCAGACTAGAGGGAGGGAGGGAGGGGTCTAGGATTTCAAAGGGAAAGTAGGCAATTCATAGGTCAAAGGCTCTTTTGGACTCTTTTGTTTCTTCAAAAGAGCCATCCTAAAGTCAACATCCCAAAAGGCATGTTTTAGGGTGGCACACTTTGGTCCCCTTCAAGAGGAAAGGGAGAGAACCACCCGTGACAGTTAAATTTTAGTTAGCAGGAGGGAGAGAAAAGGACATTGGGGAATTCAGAAGAAAAGGAACAGATCAGTGAAGCTTAGTCACAAAGTCAAAGAATCCGATTTTCTGGCTCATGATAAAGGCGGTATTTCTGAAAGGAATGAATACTCACCGCTCTCTGGGGGGACAGAGGGGGACTCCATGTTTTAAAAATTAGAGAGTTGAGTCATCTTTGTTACATTCAGATGGCTGTTTTCAAACTTACGAACATCCAGTTTTGTTTCAGTAATGGGTCTTATGATCCGATCATTGTGATTAAGCCGAATTCTTTTTTATTGAGACAAAAGTAGAGTAGAAGGCGGCTCTTGGCTACAAAATCGGGCATCACTGAAAGGCAAGGCGAGAGCCTACAGATTTTGTCACTTTGTTTTCACCACTCAGTGCCTCATCTGCTCTGTGCTCGTCCCACACAACTGGCCTAGTGAGCCACCTGCTGACATACCTTCTCTCCCTAGGGGATGGGGAACACCCCAAGGGCAGGGGCTGTCTCCACAGCATGGAGGGGGCACCCCATTCCCTCATACCACACATGAGCGGTAGGCATGACCAAGGGCAGGCCAGGGCCCTCATCTCATGCCCTTCTGCTGGCCGACGCAGTAGACAGAAAGTTTCCTGGTTTGGGCAGGACTGGGTTCCTGAGGGCACCCATCCCTGGCCATTTATGCCAGCCCTGGGGTTGGGGTCCCTGCAGAAGGAGCCGTGGTCCTCACATGGGCAGGGACCTGGAGAGGGGCAGCATCCTGGCCTAGCTGCTCTCCTAGCCTAGGACCAAGACAGGGGAGCTGCCAGACGCTTGGAGGGCACCCTAGGGGCGCCCAAGTACACCATATCTGAGAAACGCAGAAAGCCAACGGCAGGAGGGACAAGCTGGGTGGGGAAGAGGGGTCTGACAGATAAGAAGGCATGAATGATGAGCGCCTTTCTCCCTGGTGAGGTCAGGTAAGGCATTTTACATGCTTCCATCCTCTCACTTCGATTTTTCAAAACCCGGGTTGGGGAACGTGTGCTGGGAGCAGGGAGGGGAATTCCATGTCCTACAAAAAGGAACCGTGTGCTGGGAGCGGTGACCTGCCTTGGCATGGTCCCACCTCGACCCCAGGCTGCCGGATCCTTGGCACGTTCGTCGGAGCTCCCCCGCCCCCCAGTCTTCCAACCCGGCCTGGAGGACCCGAGCCCCGAAAGCCCCAGCAGGCCGCGTGGCAGGCCCCCCCAGCCCCGAGGCACGACCCCGGGCCTCTGGCCCGCGTCGCACGACCGCCTGGCGCCCCGCCTGCCGGGTCCGCAAGGAGGAGCCCGCGAGGCGACCGCGAGGGGGCTGCGCTTACCTCCAGCTGCGCGACGCGCCTGGGCCCCGGGCCCCAGGCTCCAGTCCGGCCGCCAACGCCGGACTCTGCGCCCCTCGCCCCGACGGCAGCCGCGCCAGCCTTGGTCACGGCCACTTTCATTTTCCTCGACTATATCGGCAGGAAAACGAAAGCGAAAACCGTTGAGAGGCGGGCCCGAGCGCGGGCCGGGAGCCAGAGCGGGGGCGCGGGGCTGCGCGCGGCGGGCCAGCGGTGGGGCCGGAGCCCGGTCCGCCCGAGGGGCCGCGGCCGGGCGGTGGAAGGGCAGGCCGGCGGGGAGCAGCCGGGCCCACGCGCCTCGGCCCGTCGGGACTGCCTCCCCTTGGTCCAGCGCCTCCCGGGCCTCGTGGCTGGCGGCAGCCGGGCCCAGGCTGCCGGCGCCCCTTCTTGGGTTTTTGACTGAGGAGGTGGATCCCGGTTGGAGGCGCTGAGCGAACTGGGGCCGGTTTTTCTCGCAGACCCCAGGGGTCAGCCAGGCTCCTTAGCCCAGGCATGCATCCTGGTCCCTCTGCCAAACTGGCACACGAGGTACCAGGACTCCTCATCCTGGGTCAGCGGAGAAATCGAAGGTCAATGGTGTCAGTGAAATGGGGGATAAGAAAGACTGAACAGCAGGCTTAAGGTTTGGACCTCCTGGTCTTAATGGTCCCATCCATACCCCAGGTTTAGAGACTCCAGGGTTCAACCCCCGGCTCTGTCCCTACTGGCTCTGTGATTTTGGGCAACATATTTACTCCCTTAGCCTTAGTTTCTTTTCCTGCAGGATGGAGATAATAACCATACCTACCGCGGGGTTGTAGGAATTAAATGAAGCCATGTGAGGGAGAAAATACTTGGGATTTCATCTTAGGCTTTACTGTAGGTGGGTTCTTCAAGGGCAGCGACCAGTCATTGTTTTTCTGGATGCTTGGTATACATTCTCTTAATGGTCAGCAGATAAAACTGGAGGTCTCTGTGATAATAGGAAAGAAAGTTTTCGTCAAAGTTTGGACCGCGTTACCTTGACTTGGAAGGACGGAGGGGGCTCTGCAGGGTTTTTGGAAGGCACCTTGCACCGGGCTTGACAAGGGGCCCTGTAGTGACGCCGCCAGGCCAAGCTTTCACTGGAGCAGACAGCGCTGCCCCAGTGGGAGTCAGAGGCGACCCGCGAAGCCCTGTGAGGCGTCTGCCTCTGAGGGCTGAAGATGCTTTTGTAAGCATCTCTACTTGGAAAACACTGACAAGACTCCAGACTCCAAGCGCCATTTGACGTGTGTGTGTTTGTTCGTATTTTGTCAGACAGCAGTCTGATAACTGCAGCAGAAAAACAAAAAAGCTGCTTAGTCGGCCAGAGTCACTTTGGTTTGCCTCTTTGTAATTCTGGCACATTCCCTGCATGATGGAGGCCTGTGACTGATGTGGCTTCCCACGGTCCTGGCAGTATTTTCCTCAAGCGCAGGTGGGGGAGTGGGGCAGACCAAGAAATGGCCTTAGAAAAACAAAAGCCCATATGCCCCTCTAGAAGATGGTGCTTTTTCTCTGTAGTATGAAGGGAAAAGAAAAAAAAAAATCAAGGCTTGGAGGCCCTTCCTTGTTATGGAACAATAATTCTTGACTCCAGGAGAGCAATGTAGAGCTAAATCTGCTTTTGCATAAAAAGTACATCTGGGATATGAGGGTCAGAAAAAGAGAGGGAGAGACACAAGAAGGTAAGGCCAGATCCTGGTTGCTTGTATAGATGTCACACCAGTGAGCAGAGAGGTAGCACGAGGTGAGGCCTAGCCCGGAGGCTGTCATTGCAGGGACTTGCCAAGGTCCAGGTTTGGTCCTCGGCCTTATGGGATCACTGTTGCAGCTTTGATTAGAAGTCAACATTGTCTATAATCAGAAGCCAACTTACTGATTTCATGAACTGTTTGCTAGCCGCTATGCTAAGTGCATTACATACCTTGCTTTATTTAATTGTCCCTGTAATCACGTGCTGTATTGTGATTTTTTTTTTCCCACTGCGGGGGAAAGTTCAAGGAAATTCCCAGTTAGTGTGTATGTAATGGCAGAGTCAGGGTCCAAATGACAGCCACCAGACTCCAGAACGTGGAGCTGAACCATCCGTTAGAAGCGAGCTGTCAGGAGCTTCGGGCTCCTCAGGTCGCCTGGTGAGCATGCTCTGTTCTCGTCACTGTGCAGTGTGTCACCTAATTGTCAGAAGGCAGTGGGCAAACTTGAGATCAGAATCAGAAGAGTGAATCATCTGACTTCAATGTTTAATAAGCTCAGCCTCGTGCAGCCTGCCATATCTTTTCCAGATAAAAGGTCAGACAACCTGGTAGGAAGATGGGTCACTCATTCCCAGTGGCCTGGCTGGCTCTTCTCCTCGGGGTGATGCCCAGCAGGCCCTCCATCTGTGCTGCCTAGCGTCTCTTCATCATGCTACCTTGGCTGCGTCTCCTCAGATGGACCCCTTTCTTTTTGTAAAGATAGAGCAAGGCCTTTCCAAGTGTAACAGTGCTGTTTGGGTCCTGGGATCCTTATATCTCTTTATGAAAGCATTTTGTGTAGCTTTATTCTGATTGGCTTGATATATAACTGAACTTCCAAGGAGCAATGTTGTATTGTGACAGGTAACCTCCGTGTTACTGAACCACAGAAACACCTCCCAGTCTGCAGAAAGTGGGACTCCAAGAGAGCAGCCCCCGCCCCCGGAGAGCAAGGAGCCCGTGGCAGGCTCCAGCCCCCGGGAAGGCAGCAGCCCCCCACCACCACCCGCAGAGGGCCTTCCTGCCTGCAGAGGGGGCGAAGGACAGGCAACCTCTGTGTTTGTGACTCAGTATTTTGTAAGCTCCCATGTTTTGTCTCTGTGTAACCTTCACATTAAGCCCCTGTGCTTTGTTTTTACCAAATAAGATAGCTAGATTTAACTTCTGCATCAAGCTTCTGTAACCCTTGCTTGCCACGTAGGCCCATGTGGGCAGGAAGTCTTGCCACGTAGGCAGGGCATCCCAGGCTATTTAAACCCCGGAATGTCTTTGTTTGGGGCTCGGAATTTGGAGTCTTCTCCACCGCACATAATAAAGAGTCGTGCTTCACCATCTCTCCTGCGTTGTGAGTTATGTTTCCGCAACAGTATCCCGCCTCTTTGGGAAAAATTCACTTTCTTTTCCTTCCTACCCTCCCTTACCTTCTAACTCTAGAATCGAATCTTGTGCAAATGGCAAGTTCTGGAACAAGCACTTTATCCAGGCTGAAATGCTCATCGATGAGGACCCAAAGTTCCGAGGGTTGGGGAGGTCAGGCAACACAGCAGGAGAGCAATTAAATGAAACGAGAAATCGAATTTGCTGGCTAGAGAAGGAAACACCTAGTGTGTGATTAAAAATGTCAAAAAAAAGAACTCAAATAACCCTTTTCTATACTTTATTTATTCAAGAAATGTTTTATGACAGCTACAAAGTGCAGCCACTCTGCTAATGCTATGATTCAATGGGCAGAAACAGACACAGCCTCTTCCCGCAGGAAACACACCTTATGGGGGCGGTCAGACAGTCACGTAATCAGAACTATTCCAGAGGCTACAAAGTGGATTTGGTTCTATAAGAGGGAGTGAGAAAGAATTTGAACTTGTCTGGGGCCAGGTAAGTCTTCCCTGAAGAAGTGTTGTTTGAATTGGGAGCAAAGGAATGAGGATTAATGAACTGGGTAAAGGGGAAGGGGGTTGGAAAAGAGGTAAATGGTGGTGGGGTGGGGGGAACAGCATGTGCCAAAGTCCTGAGGTGGCCAAGAATGTGGAGCACTGGGGAACTGGAAGCAGGCTGGATTTGAACCATTATCTTCTATCTGATGCCTACAGGTTAAATGGAGCAGAGAGAGAGTCCACAGGAGGCTGGAGAGTAAGGCAAAAGCTGTATGAGGCAGGGCCTTGAAGTGAGGAAGAGCCGTGTCTCTCACCATGGGAAAGGTAGCCCAACATTTCACGTATAAAAGAAACATCAGCAGAACGTGGGATGGCAAGCAGGCTCCATGTGTGTGAGAACAGGATTTCCTGTGGGTAAATCAGAACGGCATATTTCCTAGAGTTAAACCTTGCTCCTGCTAAAAGGCTCTCACCCTGGATCAAAAGAACATATGCTAATTCATATCTGGCTTCCAATCCCTTCCAGTTCAGCCCAAACCCTTTGTCTTTTCATTTGCATATCTCTCCTTTGATGTGCCTTCCTGGCTGTCTATCACCTAAGGTGAACCTGTGTTTAGTGAATGAGGACCACTCTGAGGTAATGTGCCCAGGAAAAACAAGACAAGCCTGTCAAGGCAGGGGTCAGGGCACTCTCTCCTCTGGAGAGTAGCCAAGGCATTCTGGCCCACTCGCAGGCCCCCGCTCCCTCCACTCTCCCTCACTCCCTCCAGCCCGCTCTCGGGCCCTCTAGCCCTCTCTGGTCCACTCATGGGTCCCCTTGCTCTCTCTAGCCCGCTCCTGGACCCTTGCTCTCCAGCCCACTCTCGGTTCATTTCTATTGGACTCTCTCTGAGGTCGCATAGTCCCGGCTCTTCTAGTCCTATGTACTCTGTGTGAGTTTATTCACATGCCTACCATAGCATACGAATTTCGCTGGACGGGATTCGCAACATTGAAGGTCACGCTAAGGACTTCAGTCTTTTACGAGCACTGATGTTAAGCTTTGTCTGCTATGTGGCGAATGGATCGAAACACAGTCACAAGTTGGGAGTAAGATGATAGTAGTAGTGATGGAGGAGATGAAGAGAAGTGGACAGGTGGGAGAGAAATTTAGAGGGTGAAATGGTCAGAAGCACAGTGATGGATTGGGTCTTAGAGATCCGGAAAAAGAGGTATCAGGCAGGACTCCTAGGGAGCATAATGAGGGACTAGTTGTGGCAGCCACGTGGGTCACAGGTCTTTCTCCAGAGGGAGAGACTACAAAGAACACAGCTGCCAGCAGCTGCCCCTTCCGATCCCTGCCCCCGCTGCCCCACCCCGTGCTCGCATGAGGCCACACCTTCTGGCTGCTTCCAGCCAATGAGCAAGCACACTGGGCGTACCAGAGCCAGGTCATTTCTGTCCGAGGTGGGGCTCCTCCAACAGCCTGGCTGTCCTCTGCGTGTCCCATCCGGGGGGCCAACACCTTCTCAGAACTGCTTGGTGTCTGCTCTAGGGGGACCTACATGGACACAATGATGCCCTTGATTGAGCTGGAGAATCTTGGAAAAGGACCAAGTCTCAGAGGGCTTTGATTCTGCACGTTGGGCGGCATGTCAGTGGGCAGAGAACCTCCGTAGCGACTCTCCCACTCATAACGCATGTTTGTGCTTTGTTCTGAAACTATCAAATGTGTCATTGGTGTGAACTAGTGCCTGGCCTTGTGAAATGCTTGTGGCATGGATAGTTTCCAGACTTCAGTTTAGAACTCAACACTAGAACTATTTGCCTCCAGGAAAATATGACTTACTAATAGCAAAAAATATCCTTTAACTTTCTTGAGGAGGGGGCAAAGGTCAAAAACATAGAAAGGAAATGAGCAGTTGTTCTCGAACAACTGAAGGTGAGTCATTTTGCTTCGGGGGCACTGGTTTTCTGGGAAAAAATAGTAGTCTTGTATAAGTGTTCCTGAAGAAAAGCAATCTCATGGTTGGCAACCCCGGTGGAAATCTCTGTCATTCTGTAAGGAAAAGAAGCTAGCACTCCAAAAGGCACTTTTTCTCTGACCTGTCTCCCTGAGCAAGGTGCCCTTAGAGAGCTGGGTGCCACAGGAATACCCTGCCACAGAGACTACAGTGGCGGGCAGCCTGTCTGAGTGAATCCCCCATGAGCCGGCAGAGCCGCTCACACCGACATTGTCTCCTCCCATTGAAGCGGCCTTGAGCAAAGTTACCTAACGTGGAGCTCTCTCATGGGTCAACTTGGACACCCAGACAGCCCGCATGCATCCCATGCTCAAGTGTGGAGGCTGGCAGGACATGATTTACATGTTTTGTTAGCAGGCTTTCAGGAAGCCCAGGAACCACTGGTCTGCGTGGACTTAAAAAAAGGAAGAAGCCCTCACCAGTGTGGCTCAGTTGGTTGGGGGTCATCCAACAAAGCAAAAGGTCGCAAGTTTGGTTCCTGGTCAGGCACGTGCCTGGGCTTCGGGTTTGGTTCCTGGTTGGGGTGTGTACGAGAGGCAACCGATGCATGTTTCTCTCTCACATCGATGTTTCTCTCCCTCTTTTCTGTCTCTCTTCCCCTCTCTCTGAAAATAAATAAAATCTTAAAAAAAAAAAAAGAAGTAGGTATGTGCATCATGAGGTATGTTTTCCTGAGGGCTTTGTCTCTCATTGAAGGTTAAATGAGTGAACATATTTGTCAAATCTAAAAAACAAACAAACTACAAAATGTGAGTTTAAAAGTGAATGTACTACTTAAGTACCTTGGGGTAGGAGAACTGTTTTTTCTCCCAAAGGTTGTTATAATTTCCCTCATGGAAACAAACAGGCTGTAATAAGGACCAATGATTTGTAGAGTTGATAATTACATTAGGGAGGTCAGGAGGAATTACAATATTATTATTGTTTTTTTAAATATATTTTATCGTTCATGCTACTACAGTTGTCTGAACTTTTCCCCCTTTGCCCCCTCCACCCATCACCCACCTCAGGCAATCCCCACACTGTTGCTCATGTCCATGCGTCATGCATGTATGTTCTTTGGCTACTCTATTCCCTATGCTGCACTTTACATCCCTGTGAGTATTCTATGACAACTAGTTTGAATTAATCTCTTCACTTTTTTGCCCATCCTCTTGGCCCCCTTCCATCTGGAAACCATTAAAACATTTTCTATATCTATGATTCTGTTTCTGTTCTTCATTTATTTTGTTTTTTAGATTCAATTGTTGATAGATATGTATTTATTGCCATTTTATGGTTCATATTTTTTACCTTTTACTTAATGAAGACCCTTTAACATTTAATATAATACTGGTTTGGTGGTGATGGACTCTTTTAGCTTTTTCATGTCTGGGAAAGTCTTTATCTGTCCTTCAATTCTAAATGTTAGCTTTGCTGGGTAGAGTAATCTTGACTGTAGGTCCTTGCTTTTCATCACTTTGAATATTTCTTTCCAATTCCTTCTAGCCACAAAGTTTCTTTTAAGAAATCAGCTGATGTGTTATGGGAGCTCCCTTACAGGTAACTAATTGCTTTTCTCTTGCTGCTTTTAAAATTCTTCATCTTTAACCTTTGGCATTTTAATTGTATGTGTCTTGGTGTGGGCCTCTTTGAGTTCATCTTGTTTGGGATTCTCTGAGCTTCCTGGACTTGCATGTCTATTGCCTCACCAAGTTAGAGAAGTTTTCTTTTGTTATTATATCAAATAGATTTTCATTTTCTTGCTCTCTGTTTTCTCCTTCTGGTACCCCCATGATGTGAATGTTGGTATGCTTGAAGTTGTCCCAGAGGCTCCTTACACTATCTTCATTTTTTTTTTTTAAAGATTTTTATTTATTTATTTTCAGATAGAGGAGAAGGGAGGGAGAAAGAACAATGTATGGTTGCCTCTCACATGGCCCTCACCGGGGACCTGGCCTGCAACCCAGGCATGTGCCCCGACTGGGAATCGAACCGGGACCCTCTGGTTCCCAGCCCGCGCTCAATCCACTGAGCTACACCAGCCGGGCCTATCTTCAATTTTTTTTTTATTCTTTTTTCTTCTTGCTGTTCTGATTGGATGTTTTTTCTTCTTTATATTCCAAATTGCTAATTTGACTCTTGGCTCCATCCACTCTACTGTTGATTCCTTGTAAATTGTTCTTTATTTCAATTAGTGTATTCTTTGTTTCTGATTGGATCTTTTTTATGCTGTTGAGGTTCTCAATAGTATAAGTTCACTGAGCGTCCTTATAACCAGTGTTTCGAACTCTGCATCTAGTAGATTTCTTGTCTTCATTCCATTTAGTTATTTTTTTGGAGTTTTGCTCTGTTCTTTCATTTGGGCTGACTCTTTGTCTCCTCATTTTGGCAACCTCCCTGTGTTTGTTTCTATGTGTTAGGTAGAGCTGCTATGACTCCCTGTCTTGGTAGCATGGCTGAATGCAGTAGGTGTCCTGTAGGGTCCAGTGGCACAGCCTCCCCTATTACCCAAGCTGGGTCCTCAAGGTGCACCCACATTGTGGGTTGTG
>PVJI01004450.1:53949-108497 GCA_004026765.1 Micronycteris hirsuta | reverse complement strand
ACTCCCCTGCAGTGCCTCAGCTCTGCCCCCATCTCCTCCGCATCCCGCCCCCATCAGGAACCCCTCCTTGGCCAGCAGCACCCCCCCACCCCGTACCCTCTGCAGGCCTCAGCCCCACTGTACCGCATACCAGTTCCCCACAGCACCCTGCTGATCTGGATTGCCTGGTGTGTCCTCTGCTGTCTCCTGGTGCCCGGCACCAGGCTGCACACAAGGGCACCTGCAAACAGGTCCCTTCTTTTCCTCAGGCTTCTCTGCAGCAGAGGGCTGGAGGTTTGTGGTGCAGCCTCAGGGTCCTGCGCAGACAGCGCCCAGCCTCCTGGGAACTGAGTTTTCATCTTGGTGGTACCCCAGACTGTGGCCAGGATGACACCAGGAGACAGAGTGTAGGCTGCCTTGCCAGGAGAGCCATGGGAATGTCACTGGGCAGGCACTTCTCTGCTCAATATGCGCACGTGCACCTTGCACCTGGGGCCCATGATGCGGAAGGTTCGACTTCACAAATACTCGCGGCTGCAGCCCACTCTCCAGACCTTTGAGGACATGGGGCGAGGCTGCGTGGAACGGAGGCAGGGCTGGCCATGAGTTGGATCTCAGAACCAACACAGAAGTTAAAAATAGGTTTTCTGTGAGAAATTTCCAACTTCTGTTGTTTTGGAAAGGTGTCGTGTTTCCATGGAAACAGCCCAGTCCTCCCCATTCCCCTTGAGGCTTTTGCCTTCCTCTGCTGTGACAGCATCTCACCTTATGGCTGTTTAAACGTGAAATGGGTAGAAGGTCAGCTTGTGCAGTCCCCAGGCTTGTGGCTGCAGGGACCATCCCCCAGAGCTGGTCTGCCCCGCGTGCGGGCATGAACCCCACCCGGCAGCCTTGTGGTTACTCTCATGTCCCTCTCTGTTGCACGCAGGGTCCATATCCTCCTGCGATGCCTTCCTCAATGTCTTCCAGTCCAGAGGGCTGAGGCCAGAGGTCATCTGTCCTTGTGCCAGTTCTCCTGAGGCCCTAACGGTTGCCATCCGCAGGTAACTTGATTGCTCGGGTCTTTTAAGACTTAATTCTTCCTCTTACTGCCACGTCACTTTCAGTACCTAACGCGGTTAGTTTGTTTCTGAGCAGTAGCCATCATGAAGCAGTGCCCCTTCCTGTGCCAGGTTCCCAAGCTGTTCGCACAGGAACAGGCACCCCAGTGCCATCCTGGGGCAGAGCTGTGCCCGTGGTCCACCTTCCCTGCCTGGGTCGTCTCTCACCTGCCCTGTGGCTCCTGTCTGCAGCTGCCCCGGCACCATCCTGGGGCAGAGGGCAGTGGCCTCACAGTAAAGGGCATCTTCAACTCCATTGTCAGAAAACTAGTCTCAGTTGTGGTGCATCATTCATGTTCATATGTTCATAGTGTGTGCTTTTATGTGCACGCGTTAGGTAATTCTGAAATGTTAATAATAACTTAGCATTCAAAATAACATCTTTATCCTTCACAAACCATGAAGTAATCTTTATTCCTTTGTTCTGTGGTGATTTCTTTTGCTCGTCAGTGTAGCTTTTTTGCTGGGGAAAATAATGACCTTTATTTCTTAGTGTTGCATTTACCAATACTGCATGACAAATTGCTCCCAGCCACGGTGGCTCGGAACGGCAGCGGCCAGTTGTTGTGTCTCTTGCTTTCTGTGGTTGGGGCTTTGGTGCTGCCTTGCAGTTGCATGCCGTCTGCACTGGGCCAGGGTTGGGGGAGCCGCAGGCACGGCTTCCCGTGTGCAGCCTCAGGGCCTCTCGCACTGGTCCCTGTGCTGGGCTGCTCTGGGCTTCCTCATACCGCGTCATTCTGCTTGCCTGGCGGGCTCCCAGTGACAAGCAGGTGGAAGCCGAATTACCATGGATGCATCACTTCCTCTGCATCACTTCCACCGTCATCCCAGGCCCACCCGCTGAAGGGAGGAGTGTCGCTGTTCCGCTGCAGGGAAGACATGGGGTGGAGAGGTGGTGGCATCATTGGGAATACAGTCCGCCATGCACAGCCCTGCAGCCAGTGCCTTCACAGTGTGATGCGGAGCAGGGCCACGGGTCCCATCCTCCTCCGGCAGTTAACGTAGCTTTGTTTCCTAGGCCGCCTGACCTGGGAGGACCTCCCCCAAGAAAAGCTGTGCTGTCGATGAACGGCCTCAGTTACGGTGTGATCAGAGTTGACACTGAAGAAAAGTTGTCAGTCCTTACTGTTCAGGACGTTGGTCAGGTGATGCCTGGAGGTAAGGGAGGCACCTGGAATGGGTCTTGTCCTTTGAGAAGAGTCATGCCAGCCCAGGCTTTGTAGGCAGGATCTGGAAGCGCACAAGTAAAAGATTCATTAGAAGGGTTTTCTTTGTAAATTGGGATTTTAATTTATAGCATTTTTTTCAGTTTTTTGCCTCCTTTTGTATTAAGTTTAAGGTTGAGCTAAAATACAAGGGTGTGTTTATGGCCTGTGAACCTGACTTCTGGTCCTGTGTTTGGGTAACGTGACAACAGCTCACACTGCTGCCAGGCACAGTCGACACACTTCACACTGTCGAGTCATAAACCCCACTGTCCCGTTGTGTCCGAGTAACTTGACAATTAGATTGTCTCAGCAAGTCATGAAAGTACATGTGTGTTAGGAGTGTGACTTAAATTAAGGTTCACAGAAGTCCCTGTGGATTCCTGAGAGGCCGTGGGAGCCGTCCTGCACCAGGCCCAGGGCCTGGCCAGTGCAGGCGCCGTTGGAGGCTGTCCTGCCGTCCCCGAGGCGGTGCAGCGAGGAGAGTGATGGAGCCTCCTTCCCGCGGCTCTTCAGGCGAGGCCACACGGAGTGACACTGGTGCAAAGTTTCCCGCAGACAGTGAGGAGCAGAGCCAGGCTCAGCAGGCCCTGGTGACAGTTGTGAGGGGGAGGATGCTCTGTGCTGCTTCGAGGTCACCCTCATTGCGGCAGCCCTGCAGCTGCTCTAGTTCCCCTCCTTGCCTTGCCGGCCCGCCCGTGGTTCACCGGCAGCTGTCCTGACCACCCCCGGTGACTTCTGGAGGCAGTTCTCATCTCTCAGTCAGCCACTCCTGCTTCCTGCAGTGCTGCTGTGTCTGTCTGAGGCTGTGGGGTCTGCAGGCCGCCAGCGTCCTGGCCCTCATCTTTGCAGGTCTGCCTCCACCGGCGGCCTGTGCGCGGGAAGTGAGCCGCTTGGGCGTGGTGCCAGGGTGCTCCAGAGGGGGCGCCCGTGGTAGGGATGTCTGACCTTGCACGTGCGAAGAAGTCGGGACTCTTAGAACAGACTGGAAATTCAAATTTTACTTCTAGTTACACGTCAGCAATGTGAAACATGTTTTTTTCTTTCTATAATTGTACCATAAATTTAGATTCATTGGTCCTATAGTAACTGAACATGAGGATGAAACATTTTACAAAGAACAAAGATTGGGAGTCTTACATATTTTTAGTAGTTATAAGGAGAGCACAGTAACTATTTAAAAGATTGGTAAAATATAGTCTTGGCGATTTTTCTGAATGAAAAAATAAGGCATTTTTCTTAGTAGTGTTTGTTTTTTACTAGTAAAGTATGGAACAAGATGGACTGTGTGTGTGTGTGGTCCTCCCCTGCGTGGGTGTATGTGCCTGGTGTTCCCCTGGGTGGGTGTGTGCGCATGGTGCTCCCTGAGTGGGTGTGTGCGCATGGTGCTCCCCTGCGTGGGTGTGTGTGCGTGCGGTGCTCCCCTGTGTGGGTGTGCGCATGAGGTGCTCCCCTGCGTGGGTGTGTGCGTGCGGTGCTCCCCTGCGTGGGTGTGTGCGTGCGGTGCTCCCCTGCGTGGGTGTGTGCGCTTGGTGCTCCCCTGCGTGGGTGTGTGCGTGCGGTGCTCCCCTGCGTGGGTGTGTGCGCTTGGTGCTCCCCTGCGTGGGTGTGTGCGCATGGTGCTCCCCTGCGTGGGTGTGTGCGTGCGGTGCTCCCCTGTGTGGGTGTGCGCATGAGGTGCTCCCCTGCGTGGGTATGCGCACGTGGTGCTCCCGAGTGGGTGTGTGCGCATGGTGCTCCCCTGGGTGGGTGGGTGTGTGCGGTGCTCCCCTAGGGTGGCATCTTTTGGCCAGGGCAGTTGAAGACTGGTTGGTGCTTCTGGCAGATGTACAAAATTCGTGATCCGATGTGGATTTTGACTTGTTGTGCCTTTTCGTGATTTAAATTGGGGTGTCTGTCCTCATGTGAGCGTCTGGGTGTGAGCTGAGGGCCATCTGCTCAGTGAGATACATGAATGCCGCCTCCTTTAATGAACGTCCCCAGTGTTCTTTCTGCTGAGGCTTTGGCTGCTCTGTGCACAAACGGAAATAAATGACTAATTGCCTTCCTGAAATTTTTCCTTGTTCCCCGTCTTTGGAGGTGAGAATACATTAGGAAAAAAACTCAAGAAGGGGCAAAGGCAGGCCACAGCCCCGATGACGGCAGACTGTTTAATTCGTACTGAGTGACTGTTTTGTCCGATGGATGATTGCGTGTCCTGGTGTGCGTTTTGCTCTATTGTTGGGGGCTGTTTCCGGATGCCTGCTCTGTGGTAGGGTTGGGGGGCCGCAGTGACCACACAGGCAAGGTCCCCAGTGCCTAGGGACAGGAAGCAGCCAGGAGCATCAGGTAGGGCTGATGCTTAGTGAAAATGGAACGGGGGTGATCGGGCTGTGGGAGGGGCCACGCCGAGGCCTACGTGGCAGGAGGGGCCCTGGTGCAAACGGAGCTGGTCAGGCATGGAGCAGGAGCAGCCTCAGAGTGGACACGCAAGTGGTGCCTATCACCTTCTGGGTCAGCCGACACCTGATGGGTGCAGGAGAGTCACACAGAGCCTGCGTGTCTTCCTGTCTCAGGGGAGGGCGCACTGAACTGTTGCATCAGCTCACCCTGGCGTGTGTCACACACAGAGACACAAGCAGGTGAAATGGATCTGATACCTGTCAGGAAGCTCGTTGTAAGGACGCACTATACATGTGATAGTTTGTTTCTGTGACTGCAGCCAGTGGCAGCAGGTAGATTCTTGTGGATGATCCACTTCAGTGTGTTTATGCTTTTGAGGGTTTTTTTTTTTTTCATTTTAGCTAATGTGTGTGTTGTGAAGATAGACGGTGCCCCGTATCTTTGTAAAACTGATGAGGTTGGAGAAATATGTGTTGACTCCGGTGCTACAGGCACAGCGTACTATGGACTGCTCGGGATCACAAAGAACGTCTTTGAGGTTTGTACTTTGTGCTGAGTTCCGTTCCCAGAGCATCCGTGGGGCACAGTCAGTGGTGGGTCAGCCTCCTTGTGCCCGCTCTGCTGGGTCAGCCCTGAGTCAGGGTGCCCTTGCAGCTCGGCTGTGAGCTGAGGCTGCTCAGGCAAGCCAGTACTCTGTGTGCTGGTGTTGTGGGGGTGTTGGGAGAACCCAGTGAGTGCCCACTCACCGGGGCCAGGCTCTGGGAGCATGGGGGTAAAGGGGCAAAGCAGCACACAGGCCTGTAGGGGCCACGCTGTGCCCAGGGGCCCGGGGAGGATCTCGTCAGCTTCAGAGACCCCTGCCCTGGGGTAGCCCCTGCCCTTCAGGGAACACGGGCGACAGCCCCACCTGAGGAGCCCCATGCTGGCTGTCAGGCAGTGAGAGTGCCGAGCTCTCCCGCCAGCCCGCTGACCCCTGGACTGTTGGCTGATTATCTGTGGACCTCTGCCTGACCGTTCCCCTCTCCCCTCTGCAGACTGTCCCGGTCACTGCAGGAGGAGCACCCGTCTCCGACAGGCCTTTTACCAGGACTGGGCTCCTGGGCTTCATCGGCCCTGTGAGTAGTCACGCCACCAGGACCCGGGTCCCCCATGGGCTCACCACTCGGGAGGGGGCTCTGCCAGGGTGCATCTAGAGGCCAGGGTGCTGCACTGTACCCCACAGTGCACAGGACAGCACCCGCCAGAGAATTCTCAGCCCAAAATGTCACTGATGCCAGGTTTGGGAACCCTGCCTGTAGTCCCACAGCACTCAGAGTGCTCTGCAGACTTCACCCACGGCTGCGTTCCCACGTTCGACCTTCCTCGAGCGAACTCCCTCCCTGGACGCCCTTTGGGCCCCACCTGGGCCCACGAGGCAGTAGGGCCCCTTCATCCCGCTGTTCCCCCACCCCGGGTTTTGCTTGTCACCCTGAGCATGGGGCCTTGGTTTTTGTGTGCTCCCAGCTCCTCGTAGCAGGACCTGACCCACAGGGCCTGCCTGTGTGTCCCAAGTCCTGACCAGCTTCATTGCCTTCAGGATAACCTGGTCTTCATCGTGGGCAAGCTGGATGGGCTGATGGTGGTCGGGGTTCGCAGACACAATGCGGATGACATCGTGGCCACGGCGTTGGCCGTGGAGCCCATGAAGTTTGTCTACAGAGGCAGGTGATGCGCTGCGGGTCCCTGTGCTATGGCTTTAGGTCCTTTCTCTACTTAAGGTTGGAGAAGTCTCTTTACAATGGAAGGAAAGCTCAATGATCTGAACAGGCAAACCTAAACATTTCCTTTCACTAGAGAAATCTCACAGAGAAGAGGATGGCACTTGCAGATCAAGGACAGCAGAGTTAGTGTCCTCACCGTCTCCAGACTTCCCAGTACTGGTCCTCTTAAGATGATGCAGTCTGAATGTGTAACTGAGTACAGGGTCCGGCACCCCCACAGAGGGAGCCGTGTGCTTGACCTCACAGATGCAGATTGGAACACCCTGTACCATGTTCTCTGCAATCAGCAGAGGCCAGTTCCTTTTCTCCTAAGGTTTAGCAAGACATGCAGAGACCCTGCCTTGCTCCTGGGGTAGAATCAGTCCCAAGTTTCCGAATGTGTTAGGCAACACTTCAGAGATTTTCATTTCCATTGAGCAAACAAGTGGACCTCTGACCTAGGCCCTGTGGCTGGGGCAAGGAGGGGAAACGCCGTCCAGTTACTGAGCTCTTTGTCCTGTGGGAAGCAGCCCCTTCTAGTTGGTCTGCTTAGCTGACTGCATTTTTAAATTTTATTCTTCTCAGGAAGTGCTTTTATTACTCACACTAGGGTGCCTGTGAGCCTGGCTAGATCCTGCCTTAAATGTGCCTTGAAGAAATCATTAGGGAATTATGCCAAGTTCCAGGTCAGCGTGGGCTGCTGGCTGTCCCCAGGAAAGGACGATGGGCATGGGATGACCGCCCAGGAGAGACCAGCAGGTTGTCCTGTGGGTGTATGCAGCCTGGAGCATCCCAGGATAGCACTGCCTGTCATCACAGCAGAAACGGGGTAGACTGCTGGTACAGGTGTCCACGGGCAACACCATACCTCTTCTGGGGTGGGTTAGAGAGACTGCCTCCTTGCATGGCCACCAGAACCTGATGGAGCCTGGAGGCAGAGGCCCCGCTCTGAGCCGGTGCCTGACGAGGTGATGCCAGCCTGGGTGATTGGCTGGAGTGTGGGTGCTTGCTCTGCAAGTGGACAGCATCGCCTGCCTACCTGTCCCTGCCAGGGAAGAGCTTGAGGACCACAACCTTCCTGAAACAGAACTACAGTTGATTGTGCTACTGAGACGTTAGTAACATGAGATGAGACCATAGCAGTTGTGGACATAAAGAGCACCACAGATGGAGTACGTAGTAGGATAGACACAGCTAGAGAGAGAACTGATGAACTGGAAAGTCGGAGTAAGAAACTACTACAGATGTAAGGAAATAGAAAGGTTTAAAGAAAAATTAAGAGAGATGGGGAGAGAGGAAGAAGGGCTGGAAATCCTGGTATCGGACTTGGGAGCGAAGGAGGGAGTGTCTGCAAAGCCAGAGGCTGGAATCCTCTCACTTGAGAAGGGTCCACACGGTGCATTTGGCGATGTCTCCGCTGACACAGGACGAGGCAGAGTGCATGGACTTTCCAGCACTGGGACTTCCTCGCACTGGGACTCGTGAGAGAGGATGACGGTGCAATAATGTTCTTAAGTTTTTAAAGGGAATTTTTAACTTAAGATTTTGTATTTATCCAAAATGTCACTTCATTGTGCAGTTGGAATAGAAATAGTCATGGGTCTGTATGTTTCAGAAGCTTGGTCACCAAAAGTATTTTTGTGAAAATACTTTCAGATGAGGTACCAAGGAACAAATTCAGGAAATGCTACAAGATGTATGAAAGTAAGGAAAATTCAGTCCTGGGGAAAGTTTGTTGCGTAAAAGAGTGTGTGTGTACAAACACGTGTGTGTAGCACACCAGCCACAGGAGAGAGCAAGAAGGTATGTTCATACTGGCCTAGAATTAGAACTTCAGACGTGTTAGCTTGGTAGTTTGAGGGGGAGATCAGCTTCTTGTCTTACAGGAAAAAGGTGTGTAATCTCAAGTCTAAAAGAAGAAAGAGAAAAGGAGAACATATTGAAATTCTTAACAGTAAGATGGGAGAAACAAGTCCAGTAAACACAAGGAGATTAATTCAGTGAGAGACAGATTTAATCAGTTGATTTAAAAATACAATTCATAGAACTTCTAGACAAAGATTTTTGTACAGATGTATCACATTATTAATATTACATTATGGAAAAATTTAAACTGTGTACCTCGTGGTTTTGCTTTGCACCAGGTGGTTTTAGTGAATTTTCCATCACATTTGAGGAGATTCATGACTGGTTACTTTTTAAATTCTCTGGCTACTTTAAATTTTCAGCAAGATTTGTGATGGTTACTTTTTTTTTTTTTTTTTTAAGATTTTATTTCTGTATTTTTAGAGAGAGAGGAAGGGAGGGAAAGAGAGGGAGAGAAACATTAGTGTCGGTTGCCTCTCACGTGGCCCTCACTGGGGACCTGGCCTGCAACCCAGGCATGTGCTCCGACTGGGAATCGAACCGGGACCCTTTGGTTCGCAGGCCTGTGCTCAATCCACTGAGCCACACCAGCCGGGGCAATGATGGTTACTTTTTAAAGCCCCTGTTCGATTGACTCCAAACACTAGCACTTCTGCGTCTTCCTTTCAGATAAGAAAAGGTGTCTGCATCCCCGCTGGCATGCTCTGCTGGATGGTCACTTTTGTCCCCCCTCCCCCAGGATTGCGGTGTTCTCTGTGACAGTGCTGCATGACGACCGCATCGTGCTCGTGGCCGAGCAGCGGCCGGACGCGTCGGAGGAGGACAGCTTCCAGTGGATGAGCCGCGTGCTGCAGGTGTGTGGTTCAGGCGCGTCCGTGTGTCCAGGCACTCCCCGTTCCATTCCTTCAGAGCACACGGGGAGTCCGTGCTCTTGCTCGGCGTTTGGAATGCCTTCACCTTTCTGCAACCATGCTGAGCAGGCCGGGTGTCCAGGTGCCCCACGCTTACTCGTGGGGATGATTTGTTGATGCTCATGGCTCCTGGGCCCCCTCTTCACCTGGGGCTGCCCCCACACCGCAGGCACTGAGGGGACGTGATGTGTGAGGGGGAGGCGGAGGAGGGAACAGCATTTGGAACTGCGCCGTCTGCGCGAGGGCTGCCATGTCCTTTGTTGTCTAAGAGCCCCACAAAGCTGTTGTCAGCTAGAATCATTTTAAATGAAAAGAGGTTTGGTGTGGGCTGACGCCCAGCGTGGACCGTGAAACATGACCACTTGTCTACTTCGGCACCAGTTCCTTTCCAACATTTTATTCCGAACATTTTCAGACATACAGCAAAGTGGAAAGAATTACACTGTGAATTCCTGCATTAGGAATTGTCCTCATCAGGAATTCCTGTGTGAGAGCCCGGTCTCTAGGTTCTGCAGTGGCTGCAGGTTGTGCCTGACAGCGCTGACACTGGCCTGTGACACACCGATCCCTCTGCCTGCTCCTCTGGACACGTCGTCTTGTCACGCATCACAGTCACCCACCCTGCACTGGGGCGCCCGCGCCTTTGAGTAGGAACTGGGGTTTAACACACTCTTTTTTACGGGGAAACGAATGGAATTTACATTTGGCAAAGTGCACAACTTTTTTTTTTTTTCTTAAAGATTTTATTTATTTTTTAGACAGAGGGGAAGGGAAGGAGAAAGCGAGAGAGAGACATCAGTATGTGGTTGCCTCTCACATGCCCCTACTGGGGACCCAGCCTGCAACCCAGGCATGAGCCCTGACCAGGAATCGAACCGGCAACCCTTTGGTTCGCAGGCTGGCACTCAACCCACTGAGCTGCACCAGCCAGGGCTATTACAGAGTATTTCTAATACACCAAACATAATAAGGAGAGTATAACAACCTCTGTGTTCTTACCACCCTGCATCAACAGTTGTCAATCCGATTAAGTCTCGTCTGTCCCTCACCCCCCACTTCTCCCTCCAGAGTGTTTGGAAGCAAATCCCAGACATCACGTCTTTTTCTCTGTATAGGTTTTAGTATTTATTTATTTAAAAATAAATATTATCACATCTAAAATTAACAGTAATTTCTTTGTAAATTTTGTTTTGTTGAGGTGTAATTGACATGTAACATGAGTCCAAGGTGGACAGCGTAATGATTTAATATTTTTCCATGTCTTGAAATTATCACCACAGTTAAGGTTAGTTAGCATCACCACACACGGTTACAGATTTTTTTCTTGTGACAAGAACTTTGAAGATCTATCCTCTTAAGCGCCTTTCACGTACACAATGCTATTAACTACAGTCACCGTGCGGCACATTACATTCCAGGACCTGTTGTGACTGGGAAAGTCTGCACCTTCGGACACACTTTACCTGTTCCACCTCATCCATCACCTCCTGCCTTTGCCAGCCATCAGTCTGTCTGTGTATCTATGAACTGGGCTTGTGTTTGTTTTAGATTCCACGTATGTCTGAGGTCATACTGGAATTGTTTGGCTGGTTTCACCTAGCCTGATGCCCTTTCCAGTCCATCCATTCGTGTAATTGCAAATGGCAAGATTTTATCCTTTGTAATGATTGGATAACATCCCATTGTATGTTAACTCCCCATTGGATAACATCCCATTGTATGATAACTCCCCATTTTCTTTCCTTTTTAAAATTTTACTAGTTTTCTATTCCTGCAGTAACAAATTACAAAAACTATGGTGGTTTAAAACAGTACAAGTGTGTTTTCACACATTTCTGGAGGTAAGAGTTCTCACACAGTTCTCACTGGGCTAAGATCAGGGCATCAGCAGGGCTGTGCTCCCTTCTGGAGGCTCCAAGAGAGTATCTGTTTCTTGCCTTTTTCAGCCCCTGAAGGCTGCCTCCTTATCTTGGCTTCTGGCTCTAATCTTCCGTTTTCAAAGCCAGGAGCAAAGCATCTCTCCACCACTGCTTCCTCAGTCACATCTTTCTCTGCCTGTCCACGTTTTCTTTATCCATTCATCTGTCGATGGATACTTAGGTTGTTTTCACTTACTAGCTATTGTAAATAATCTTGCAATAAACATGGGGTTCATATTTCTTTCTGAGTTAGTGTTTATGTTTTCTTCAGATAAAACACCTAAAAGTGGAGTTGCTGAGTCATATGGCAGTTCTATTTTTAATTTTTTGAGGAATTTCCATACAGTTTTCCGTAGCGGCTGCACCCGTTCACAGTCTCACCAGCAGAGCAGGGGGCGTCCTTTCCTCCACATTCTCACCTGCACTGCTTGGTTGACTTATTGATGATGGCCATCCTGACGAGTGTAGTTTTAATTTGTCTTTCCCTGAGGATTAGGGATGCTGTGCATCTTATCATATATGTTTGTTGGCCATCTGTGTGTCCTCTTTGGAAAAATATCTATTCAGATCTTCTGTCCACTTTTTAATTAGATTGTTTGAGGTTTGTTTTGTTTTGTTGCTGTTGAGTTTTGTCTGCTGTGCAGAAGCTTATTAGTTTCAGTTATCACCTTTGCTTGCTTATTTTTTATTTTGTTGCCTTTGCTTTGCTGTCAAATCCAAAAAACCATCGCCAAGGCCTATATCAAGGAGTTTATACTGTTTTCTCTTAGGAGTTTTGTGGTTTCAGGTCTTACGTGGTTTCAGGTGTTATGTGGTTTCAAGTCTTTCATCCATTTTGAGTTTGTTCTTATATAAGACAGTGGTCTAGATTCATTATTTTACATGTGTATGTCCAGTTTTCCCACACCACTTACTGAAGAAATTGTTCTCCATTGTGTATGTTTGGCTTCTGTGTTGAATTACTTGGCCAGGTATGTGTGGGTTTATTTCTGAGTTCTCCATTCTGTTCCATTGATCTGTGTGTCTGTTTTGTGCCAGTGTCATACTGTTTGATTGCTATAGCTTTGTCATGTAGTTTGAAATCAGGGAGTGTGATCCTTCCAGCCTTGTTCTTCTTTCTCATTTGCTGTGGCCATTCAGGCTCTTTTGTGGTTCTATACACATTGTAGGATTGTTCTGTTTTTGTGAAAAGTGCTTTTTAAATTTTGATAGGGATTACATTGAATCTGCTGATGACTTTGGATAGTATAGACATTTTAAGAATATTCTTTTAATCCATTGAATATGGAATATCTTTCTGTTTGGGGTCTTGTTCAATTTTTTTCATCAATGTTTTACAGTTTTCAGTGTCCATAGATGTCTTTTACCTCCTTGGCTAAATTTATTCCTTGGTATTTTATTCTTTTTGATGCAATTGTAAATGGGATTATTTTATTAATTTCTCTTTCTGATAGTTCATCATTAGTGTTTAGCGATACAGCAGATTTTTTGTATTGCTTTTGCATCCTGAAACGTTACTGAATCTGTTTGATTTTTTTGGAGGAGTCTTTAGGGTTTGGGGTTTACTGTACATGATATAATGGCATCTTCAAATGGAGATGATTTTCTCTTTCCTTTTCAATCTGGATGCCTTTTATTCCTTTTCTTCCCCTCCACCCTTCCCCCCTTTTTTTCGTGCCTGATTGCTTGGGCTAGGACTCCTAGTACAAGGTCGAATAAAAATGGCAAGCATGGACATTCTCGTCTTGTTTCTTATGTTAGAAGAAAAGCTTTCAGCTTTTCACTGTTACCTATGACATTATCAGTGGGCTTGTCATGTATGGCCTTCATTATGTTGAGGTATGTTCTCTCTATCCCCACTTTAAGTTTTTATCCTACCAATATCTGATGTAATGAAATATTTATCTAGTCATTACTCAAATTTCCCATGAATGTTTTTTCAGTTGGTCTCAGAATCAAAATGAGTATACAACCCAGTGTTTTCCTGGGGCTGGATTTACAAGAGATTAACTAGAGGGCATGAGGAAATTTCTTGGGGGTGATGAACATATTTTCTATCTTGTAAGGAGATTAATCCTGCCATTTGCAGCAACATGGATGAACCTAGAGGGCATTATGTTAAGTGAGATAAGCAAGACGCAGATATTTAAATAACTGCATTGTCCCATTTATATGTGCAATCTAAAAGAAAGTCAAATACACAGAAGCAGTGAGTAGGGTGGTGGTTACCCGGGGTGGGTGCTGGGGAAATGGGGAGATGCTGGTCAAAAGGTACAAAGTTACACTTACGTAGGATGAATAAGTCCAGAGATTTAGTGTGCAGCATGATGATTACGGTTGATGACACTGGAAATTTGATGTGAGAGTGGATTTCAGGTGCTGTCACCACAAAAAAAAAAAAGGTGACAATGTGAGGAGAAGATACGTGAGTTAGCTGGACTGTAGTCATCATTTCACTATGTGTGTGTGTATCCAGCCATCATGCTGTACAGTTTTGTTAAAAATATAAGTAAGAATATTCTGTCTTGAAAAAAAGAAGAATCAAAATGAGGTAAGAAATTGCTTGATGGGGACAGGTTTTTAAGTCTTTTTAATCTATAGACTCCTCTCTCTGTCATCTTTTTCTTCCAGTTCGTTCACTGACAGAAACAGGCGGTGTGTCCAGTGTGTTTCGCTGGCCTGAGCTCTGGTGATTGCACGTCTGGGCTGCTGTTCGATGTGCTCTGAGCCGTCGTTCCTGCGTGCAGCGTTAGAGCTCGACCTTCGACCAGGCTCAGGCTCGGTTTTCTGACAGTAGTCTTCCATAGACGGTGGTCCATGATGCCTGTTGTTTAGCATTCCTATCCCCAGTGATGTGTTAGGACTTCACAGTGGTGCTTCTTTCATACTCTTACTCCTTCTTCCTCGTTTACTAGAGCAGCCTTAGGAGTTTCTTCTACAAAGAGTGCTGTCCTGCGGAATCCCCTGGGGCCTCGGAGGGCAGGTGTTGCAGGAAACCAGACTCTCAGGGACTGATTGCAGAGTAATGAGCTGGTTTCCTAGAATCCTCTAAAAGTACCCACTGGGCTTGGTTTTGTTTATTTGTCCCATTGTGAAGTAGTGGATTTAAACATACTGGATGTGTTTTCAGAATATTATACTGTATATTTTGGACTGTAAGACGCACTCCCCACCCCAAAAAAGAGCAGTGGTGACCCTGTTCCTGCCTCCTGTGACCCCGTTCACTACCGCCCCCCCACCACAGTGGGCCAAGTAGGCTACATTCGGACTATAAGACACACCCCCATTTTCCTCCCAAATTTGGGGGGAAGAAAGTACGTCTTATAGTCCAAAAAATACGGTAGTTATTTTTCAGTGGTCAATCGGAGGCTCTTCTGGCTGAGGCCTTTTGTAACACCTATGATCCTTTGAGGCCTTACCAGAGAACAGGAACCTCAGATGCCTGGGAGGTGGCACCTTTCCTGACAGGTCTGGGACCCTCGCTGCCTTCCAGGGGAAAGAGAATTTGGGACCACCATCTGGGCACTTGCTGTTGCCAGCTTAGTCACTGTCTCAGGGCTTCTTTCAGGGGACAGAGTAGGGAATACCTGTCTGCAAGATTACCTACATCATGAGTTTATGTTGCTAATTTTAACTCAATTCAGGACCACGGGGTTTTTACCTGACTGATCTCCTTTCTCCCACACCGAACCGCTCCAGCAGACTCTCCTTTATCTTCGACCGCGCTATATGCCCCGCGGTCACAGAACGACAGTCCTTGCGCTGTCCCTGGAGCACAGATCGGTGAGAGCAGCTGCAGATGGTTTTCTCTGTTCAGTTTTTTTTCTCCCGCAGGGCCTATCCCACTTGGTGCGGACTCATCAAATAACCACGTTTAAAGTCACTTTAAATAGACTCTCTCTGTGGGGCTGTGCCACCAACCTGATTCCGGTTTGGTGGAGTTCATTTGTTTTATTTTCAGTTGTTAGGGATTGCTTTTAAATATTTTAAGTATTTCATATGTAAAATATATACACGTTCAGAGTCAAATCCGAAAGCAAAGTGTATTCAGAGGAGCCCAGCTGCTGCCCCGCGTGTCCGCTCCTCACGCAGGGGGTCGTCTCACAGGCTTCGGGGCTCCTCTCACTTCCCATATTTTAATTTAAGCGGTTACAGGTTTGTGAGCACGTGTGTACTGACACTGTGTATGTTAAATGATAGAAAGTGTGTGCACGTTCCTCTTGTTGTCTCGTTTAACAAAATATCTTGAAGTCACTCTGTCTTCCCGACCTTCGGACTGGAATGTCCTCACCAGCCTTCATCTTCCTGGAAGCCTTCGGTTGGTCAGCATGTGCAGTGTGTCGGGTCTCAAAAGGCGTCCCTCTGTCCTGTGTCCTCCCTTCCAGGCCATTGACAGCATCCACCAGGTGGGCGTGTACTGTCTGGCTCTGGTTCCTGCCAACACCTTGCCCAAGGCTCCTCTTGGAGGGGTTCACGTCTCTGAAGCCAAACAGCGTTTTCTGGAGGGGACGCTGCACCCGTGCAATGTGCTGATGTGCCCGCACACCTGTGTCACCAACCTTCCCAAACCTCGCCAGAAACAGCCAGGTTAGTTGTGCATAACAGTCTTAAATGGGTGGCAGCCACCGTCATGGTTAAATGGTGCAACCCAGTTAGGGTGAAGAGCCAGAGCGAGCGGTGCACCAGGCCAGTCACCAGCTTCTCCCCCCTTAGAACTGAGCCATGTAGGAGAGACTTCACCCTGTCGCTGGTGTGGTCACTTCCACCTGCCTGTTAGACCCATCGTAGTGGCTCAATTCAAGCCCGGCATCTTAGCTTCGGATGGCAAGGCCATGGCTCCCGGGGGTGGCAGTGCTGCCCGAAGGCAGACTTGGAGCATGGGGACTTAAAGAGCCAGTGTCGGCCGCTGCAGCGCTCGCGGCAGGGCAGAGCTGTGCGCGCTCTCCCCCGGCCCGTGACCTGCCACCGCCGGGGTTGGCGGGGCCTGGGGAGTCTCAGCAAGTGGTCAGTTTCCCTTCCCTGGTTTAACTGTTACACACAGTTGTTCATGCTTTTGGTTATGTGAACTTTTAGTAAATGCTGGCTTTTTCTCCTGATTATGGAACACTAAAATATCATTAAAATACATTTAATCGGGAAAATTTAATTTCCTGTTTTATACATAAAATGTAGTAAAGCAATGAAATATATTAAGAGTTTAGCTGTGACTGAGGTCAAATCATATTCCCCCAGATCTGGGCCATTTGGTAAATTTCTCAGACTGGTATTACTTATATTTAAGAGAGAAATTCTCTTTGTCACTTAGCATAAACCTTGTAGCTGGTTGCCGGAACCTCTGTATCATAGTGAAGAGTCAAATACCTAATTCAAATTAGAAGTGTGATGTGCCGGTAGAAGTCGTCAGCTTCTCATTCAGCACCCTCCCCTTTTCTAGAGGTTGGACCAGCCTCCATGATCGTCGGGAATCTGGTTGCTGGGAAGAGAATTGCGCAGGCCTCCGGGCGGGAGCTGGCTCACCTGGAAGACAGCGACCAGGCCAGGAAGGTAACAGGCCAGTGCCGGGAGGGTGAGGAGGGCGCCTCTCGCGTGAAGCTGAGGAGGACTGAGGTGGCCTCTCTGCACAGTTCCTGTTCCTGCCGGATGTGCTGCAGTGGCGGGCACACACCACTCCCGACCACCCACTCTTTCTGCTGCTGAATGCCAAGGTCAGTCCGCTCGGCTGTCTCGCGGGAGCCAGTGAAGCCCACACAGTGGGCACTGAGGTACTGAGGAGCAGACCCTCTGCTCCCCAGCTCAGTGTGACTCCGTGTGACTCCATGATTGCTTTTCTAGGGCACGGTGACCAGCACTGCAACCTGTGTCCAGCTGCACAGAAAGGCCGAGAGGGTGGCCGCTGCTCTGATGGAGAAGGCAAGACTGAGCATTGGGGACCATGTGGCTTTGGTCTACCCCCCAGGTACGCACTCCAAGACGTCACAAAACTCACCTGGGCACCTCCTCCACATGCACCCACGCCCCTTGGGTCTTCTCTCATGGGACGGTCCCAAGGGTGCTGGTGTCACGGTCACCTTTCCCCACGGACTGTTGCAGGGACTCTGGGGGGCTCCTGGCCTGCAGCCCTGCGCCACTGCAACCACAGCAGTCAAGCTTCTGAGACTGAACATTGGGCCTTAGCGGTTACATTTAGCTTCCTGACACGCCTGTACTGCCTTGTAAATAACTGTAATCTAATTGGGATTAGTCTTTTTTAGCAGTGTAGCCTCTGTTATCCTTCTGCTGTTTCATCTGGCTGTTCTTCCCCTGTCTCCCCTGTGTTTTATTAGGGGAGCAAACACCCTTGTCACCACCAGCCAGGTCAAGAAATAGGTCTTTGCCAGGTACCCAGCAGTCCCATTGCCTTCCTGTCCCAGCCACAGCCTCCTCCACTCTACCAAAAGCAGCCTGTGTCCTGGCTCCGGGAGTCCTCATTTCTTCCATTTCTTCATAGTTTGGTTCCTAAACATACTTTAGTCTGGCAGTTTTTCTTAAATCTGATGTATTTTTTAAGTATTTTAATCTATAGGCTGTCATCTTTCCCACCATCCTTACAATTTATCTACCAAAGACCCAGCGTGACCCAGCAAGTCAGCACGTTCCCTGGGTGCTGTGTCCGTGCCAGTCTGTGAATACAGACACCGATCTGGAATACAGGTCCCGACTCCAGAGCAGATGCAGGCCCCAGTCCCTTGCCAGGCCTGGGAGTGGAACTGAGTTCTCCCATCAGAAACCACATGTTGGATTGTCTCTCCTTTTGTGATGCTCAGTAGTGAGATTCTCTTATTTCTTTTTCATTTTTTAGCCATAAAACTAATAAATAGGCCCTTTCCTTAAATGCCAGAGCACAGGAGACATTGCAGTCCTGGAGACTGAGAATCTTAGTTATAAAAATGGCTAATGCTTTTCTCTACTTTGGAGCATGTTTTACACTGTTCATAAAAAATGTTTAATGAAGAAAAGAAAATGCATGATGAAGTTCTAAGTTTACTTTTTAAACACTGAAGAGCAGGTGGAGCCCCAGCTAGTGCGGCTCAGTGGATTGAGCACTGGCCTGCAAACCGAAAGGTCACGGGTGTGATTCCTGGTCAGGGCACATGCCTGGGTTACAGGCCAGTATGCAAGAAGCAACCACTCGATGTTTCTCTCACACATTGATGTTTCTCTCCGTTTCTCCCTCCTTTCCCCCTTCTCTCTAAAAATAAATAAAATCTTTAAAAAAAAGAAAAAGAGCAGGTGGAGAGTAGACTGGCGGGAGGGCCCAGAAGTCCCAGTGGTGCAGGTGCTCTGCAGAGGCACAGGCCTGTGTGTTGTCCAACTTGGAGAATCCAAGACTGTCCTCCGGTTCTCAAGGGGGCACGTGACCCCAATAATGAAGGAGCCATGCTTTCTGGAAGAAGCAGAAGGTGGGGCTGGTGTGTTGCCGGTAATGCTGGGAGAAGAGGAAGGTTGCAGGGACAGTAGGAGCTGTGCTAGCTCATCAACAAGTTCCCGCTAATGCCTCTGTTCAGTGTGATAATGTGTTTGTGGCACATTGACAGAGTGATGGCTCTGGGTGTGAGAATGCTCATGTGTGCTGGAAATGCCGTGTGCCGGCCCTCGGTGTGGCCCTCACGTGATCCTCGCAGCTGGCCACAGGCACAGAGCGCACGGTCATGCCTGGCAGGAGTGGTAGGACAGCCTGGCCTGGTGGGCGGGCTCAGGCCCCTGCTAATTAGCATACTGAGCTGCCCCTGGCTCAGATGGTCACATTCCTAGTTAACTGGTGGGGCCTTGGGATTTGTAATCTGGTGAAACCCACTAACTGGATTAAACATGGCACACTTAACCTTGACTCTGGAATTGAAAGAGCCTGGAACTCTGATGTCTTGTAGCCTGAGGATGCCAGGTAGGGCCTTGGTTGATCTGAGAGAAGCATCTACAAACGCCTCCAGGCCGTGAGGGCACAGGTGTTCTCAAGAAGAGAAAATGGATTTTAAGTGGTGCATTTCCCCACGGGCATTAATTATGGGGAATTTTGAACGAACAGAAAAGATGGAGGAACACTCTAGTGGTCCTGCGTTACCTCGTGTGGTCGAGAGCTAGGCAGGAACGTCCTGGCCTGCGTCCAGGGCTGCCGACCTCCCGGCAGACGTGCAGCAAGCAGGTGAAGGGCCTCTGCCTGTGCTGCCCCCGTTCCCGTCTTCCCGTGCCTCCCCTCGTGGACAGCTGGGCCTACAAAGGTTTCCTTGCTGTCCTCGCTCACCTGCCCTGTGTCTGCCTCATGCACAGGGATGGTGGTCAGAGCTCGCTGCTCTACCAGACCCTCGTGCACCCACGCGCCTCCCTGGCCGCCAGGGCCTGTGGGAGCCCACCTGCTGAAGGGAGTGCTTCGGTCCCTCCCTCACAGCATTGTGTTCGATAAAGATCTCAGTAGTTGGGGAAGTAGCACCTTTACCGGGCAAAGCAGATTGTGTCCCTGTGTCTGTTTCGCCATGGCATGACACTAGACACGGTGAGCTGCGCTCAGCCTGCACGCTGAGCCTCTGACCGCGTATCTCCCCAGGGGTGGACCTCATTGCTGCCTTCTACGGCTGCCTGTACTGTGGCTGCGTGCCGGTCACTGTACGGCCCCCGCACCCCCAGAACCTCTCTACCACGCTTCCCACCGTCAAGATGATTGTGGAGGTGAGTGCGTGCCATGGCCCCACAGGGCAGACCTCACCGTGGGCCTGCCTGTGTGCTAGTGGGACCAGGAGTCTCTCTTTGGGGCCGTTCCTGTGCAGGGGTTCGCACCCAGGCACCATGTCTCACTGGTGCCTTTGATCCCTGTGCTCTTCAGGTCAGCAAGTCTGCCTGCGTCCTCACCACGCAGGCTATCATGCGGCTGCTGAAGTCCAAGGAAGCGGCAGCCACCGTGGACGTCAGGACCTGGCCCACCATTCTAGATACAGGCACGTGTTGTTGCACCATTTTTGTGCATGCGGGTCTGCACCAGGCCGACCCTCTTCCCTTTCGTTGTGGTGGGGCTGCAGTATCACTGCCCAAGTGAGCTGAAGTGAACGGTGAGGAGGCTGCTGAAAGGAGCCTGCTGCCTCATTCCCGGCAGCTGTTTCCACCCGCTGGGACTGGGCACGTAGGATGGAGGGAGACATGGAGTGCCGTTCACGTCACTCATGGCGGGGTCTCTACCGCCAGTGGGGAGCGAAGATCCCTGCCTGAGGCTTGTGTGCTCGTGGCCCACAGCTGCCGCTGCTGCCTGTTGTGCCTGCACAGCGGTTGGTGGTTGTGGGAACATGGACAGGCACGCAGTGTGTGTGCATGCACGCGCATACACCCAGCCCTCGTTCCTGTCATTGGTGAATGCTGCCTCATCCCATGAAATGCTTGCAGGACAGCCGAGAGGTCTGAAAGCCCCCATCCCTCTGCCTTGGATGGTCAGGTCATCCTAGGGCTGAGAAAGTCTCCCCCATACCTCATCAAGACACCCCATGCTCCAAAGGAGCATGAGCAGCACTGCACAGGCTCCTTTGGTGACTTGAGATGTGCAGCCACGTGGGTACCAGGCAACGAGCAGACAGGACTCCTTTCTACCCCATCATGCTCGTCTGCCCTGGCGCTCCAGGGCACCACCTCCGAGAGCAGTCAGGGGCTGTGCTGGCACCCACCAACAGGCATGGGAGCATGTCTGCAGCTCTCTCACTGCCAGAGTTCTTGCTGATCCCGGCTAACCTCAGCTTCTGTGACCTTCCTGCTGCTGACTGGAGGACTCTCCTGCAGCTCCACGGCCCATGTCCTCCCCTCCACGTTCGCCTCGCCCACTGTCCCTCTCCCACACCAGCAGCACTGTCACGGTGGGTCCACACCACGCGATGTTCCCTCGGGGGTTGAGATAAGCTTCCCCACTCACATACACAGCTCGGTTCCCATAGCCCAGCGTCTGTCCTGAGCATCCTCTCCAGGGCTCATCTCTCCTTGTGTGCGCCTGAAGAAGTGTTAACAGGCGTCTCCCGTTAACAGATGACATACCAAAAAAGAAGGTGGCGAGTGTGTTCAGGCCTCCCTCCCCGGACATGCTGGCGTATCTGGACTTCAGTGTGTCGACTACAGGGATCTTAGCGGGAGTGAAGGTGGGTCCTTTGGTCGTACCTGCTGCCTCGGCCCCTCACACAGCAGTGGGGAGAAAGGGTGTTGGGTGCAGGTGTGTGGAGGCCTTTCCTCTCACCCGGAGCCCAAGCAATACCAGTGAACTCGAGTTGTGTTAGCCTCAGAGTAATACACATTTTGATGTTTTATGGTAATGTCTGAACTCGCGGATTTAGGGCTTACTGACCTCAAGGAGCACATGGCTTTGACGGTCCATATCCTTACCAGGGGCCAAGTGCTTCATTAAAATTGTGTATCATCCTGAAATACCATGTAGGAGATTTTTAATGTACCATTATTTGGTTTATGTGGGATTGTGAGCCAGCCATCCTTTCCGGAAGTAAATGTGTTGTGGGCAGCAGGCACTGCTGTTGGTCCCTCTCTTTCTGCTCATCACTGAACAGACCTTACATTTTACCCCCTAAGATGTCACACGCAGCCACAAGTGCCTTGTGCCGCTCCATAAAGCTGCAGTGTGAGCTGTACCCCTCGAGGCAGATCGCCATCTGTCTTGACCCTTACTGTGGCCTCGGCTTCGCCCTGTGGTGCCTGTGCAGGTGAGTGTGCAGGTAGAGCATGCAGCTGAGTGGAGGTAGAGTGTGCAGGTGAGTGTGCACATAGCATGCATGTGAGTGGAGGAAGAGAGTATAGGTGAGTGTGCAAGTGAGGTGAGTGGAGGGAGATTGTGCAAGAGAGTGGAGATAAAGATTATAGGTGAGTGTACAGGTGAATGTTCAGTTATAGTATGCAGGTAAGTGTGCAAGTAAGTGGAGGTAAAGAGAAGGAGTACGGGTGAGTGTGCAGATTAATGCAGGAAAAGCAAATGGGTGAGTGTGCAGGTGCATACAGGAAGAATGTTCCAGTAAACTTGCAGATAAAGTGTGCAGGTGAGTGGAGGACAAGTGTGCAGGTAAAGTGTACAGGTGAGTGTACAGGTGGAGTGTCCAAGTGAGTGTGTGGGAAGAGTGTACAGGTGCGTGGAGGTATACTGCGCAGGTGAGAGCAGGTAAGCGTGGAGGGTGTGCGTGTGAGTGTGTAGGTACTCCACCTGCTGGGTTGGAATTACATGTAGTTCTTTAGAACTTTAACATTCTAAGATGCATTTTTGGTGCCAGAAAGTCAAAGATCCACATGTGAGGGGGTTTCTTTGAGTCTGGGTCTGAAATTGAGTGAAAGAGTAAAAATACATTTCTTGTTAAGCGCAGACGTTATCCGTTACTAGTAACTGGGGAGAGACGACTAGTGACAGGCCTTTGGAATTAGAACGCTGAGTCCCCAGCCAGCAGATCATTCCCTAACTGTGACCCTGGATCCTTATGACGTGCTAGGGGGAAACTGGGACCCCTGTGCGTTGTCCCCCTGCCCCCACAGTGTGTTTCCCACTGAAACTCCCACTGGAGGTTAGGGAGAATTGTCCCCTGTTCCATCCTTGAAAAAGGAAAGAGGCGCCACCCTGGGCACATTGACACAGGCAGGCAGGGTACCTGAAATGCACAGGTGACACACCTGGGCAGAGCGGTTGCAGCTGACTTGATTCTCTGTGGCCCCACAGTGTCTACTCTGGACACCAGTCCGTGTTGGTGCCCCCACTGGAGCTGGAGAGCAATGTGTCCCTGTGGCTGTCAGCTGTGAGCCAGTACAAGGCCCGTGTCACCTTCTGCTCCTACTCAGTCATGGAGATGTGCACCAAGGGCCTGGGCGCGCAGACAGGTGTCCTCAGGGTGAGTGCGCTTGTGCCCAGAGCTGCCACGCCTTGCTGTCCTGCATCTCTCCTCAGGAAGTGCCAAAACCTGGGGTTCCCAGGTTGACTCTAAACCGGGCCACTGGAACCTAAAAAAAAGACCCCTGACACAGCTCCAAGCAGTTATGGAAACAAAGAAAACCCTCCCCGGGCACTGAGCCACGCTGGCTCCGTGTCACTTCTTCCCAGTGCCCACCCTGCTGGGAGCGCCTCACTCACCCCCACCATACCTGTGCAGAGGGAAGTTGCCCCCTTCATCTGCATGCCCATGTGGCAGGAGACAAGGGCGTGAGGTGGGCTGGGGTGTGGGGCTGGCTTGGGACAGGTACATGGTCAAGGGTATGGGGGAGCACAGGGAGGGAGCAGGTCTGACAGTAGCTCTGAGCGCGTCTTGGAGGCCTCAGGGCCCCTGAGAACCTGGGGCAGGAGCCCGGAGAGAGAGCCCTGTGGAGCTCCAGCCAGGTGAGCAGGAGGGCTGGTGTGGGCGTGGGGCAGGTGGATAACCTCTAGCACTTCTGTACTTAGAGTTTTGTAGGCTGAGGCCAAGGCAGAGGAGGCGGGGTACACGTTCAGTCACACATGGGTCCCCTCAGGAGCTTCTTAAAACAGGGCTGAAGGCCCGGTCTCACCCCGCGCCCCCCCCCCCCCCGCCCGCAGATGAAGGGGGTGAACCTGTCGTGTGTGCGCACGTGTATGGTGGTTGCTGAGGAGCGACCCCGGATCGCGCTGACACAGTCCTTCTCCAAGCTGTTCAAGGACCTCGGCCTGCCCGCGCGTGCCGTGAGCACCACGTTTGGGTGCAGGGTCAACGTGGCCATCTGCCTCCAGGTAAGGTGGCTGCGCTGGGCACCCTGGATGGACAGTGTTGGAACCTTTGCTCTTTGCTGTGCCGGGCATGTCCATCTCTCACCTCTGAGCCTTTGATGTTTCATTTCCAAATAGTTTATCTTGGAGACCTACGAGGGTTCTTTTAAAAGATACAGTGGAACCTCGGTTCTTGAACTTAATTCGTTCTGGAAAACTATTCGAGAAGCGATTTGTTCGAATACCGAATCTCCTTTGTCATCCGAGAGACACGTGACTGACCATACAGGTATCAACTGAAAGGGTTGTTGGGTAGGGAATCGAGACCGGAGTTTGGTTGGACACTGAGACATTTTTTCCGTGAACAACTTGGTCAAGAACCAAATTGTTTGAGAACCAAGACGTTCAAGAACCAAGGTTTGACTACATTCTTTTCTCATCATGAACAAGACTTATTTGGAAAAAACAAGTTGTTTTTGAACAGTGACTGTTTCTTACATGGAAGAATCTAAGTTGGATATAATATGCAGTGAACTTTTTAAAACAACAATAAGCATTGTTATAAGACACCTAGCAACTTTAAATTGAAACATTAATGTGGTAATTCGTATTGCCTTTAATTCATATTTGAGACAGTAAGGTATTTTGCTGGCACTTATTAAAAGGAAACGTGAAGTTGCAGAGATTGAACAGTAACTGCAGAGCCATTGGCAGCTTCTCAGGAGACTCTGGTTATTTTCCAGATTTTGTACTACTATCTCAATTTCATTCTTTCTAAAGACGTGCTGCACACCTGCTCACCACACAGACGAGACTCGTTGGAGGACAGGTGGCACTGGACCAGAGCAGGGCCCTGGGCTGGGGCTCTTCCTGTTTCCAGAGCCTTGGCTCGGCCTGGCCCTCCTCCCAGAGCACTCGTGTCCCGGGCCAGCCGTGGACCATCGTCCTTTTCCCCAGCGTGTATGCTGGTGTCCTCTCAGCCGTGGAAAGACTGCTGACCACGCCAAGCCTCAGACCCCTGCCCTGGGCAGAGGAGGTGGGCTGGGGTGCCCTCCTCACGCTCTTCCTGTCATAGGAGCAGGGCCGAGCGGCAGGCTGCTGGTGTTTAGTCTGCAGCTGCAAGCGAGGTCACACCCTCCTTACTTGGTGTTGGAAGGTCACCTCCTCCGTCTGTTGGCGTGCCATGTGTGGTTGCGGAAGTCTTCCCGGGGTGTTCACGTTTTCCCTTTGAGATGCAGTGACGCGTTTTGCTGTCTCTTACCGTGCGTTTCTCACATGGCCTGTTGCTTTCTGTTTGTCTCCTGTGGCTGTCTCCTCCTGTCTCACTCTGCTGGCCTCCTTTGCCTCTGTCAGCCCAACAGGCTGGGAAAGCTGGCTGAGCAGGTACGACCTTGACCTCGACCTCGAGGTGCCTCTGTGCTTCCCCCATGAGTTCCTGTGGCCTTCTCCTCAGCTCCAGACAAATACATGTTTCTTTTGCTGTCTGACTTGGCTCATACTGGATATCATTTTACATATTGTAAGAGCTCCTTTGTAATCAAATTTAAGGGCAAAACTGTTTTCAAAAGAATTTAACACTCAGCATTACCTCTGGTGGAGAGGGCTGTTGGGTCTCAGTGAAGCCGTTTGGTTACATTGTCTGCGATCTTCAGAGAGTAACGTTGAGCAGAGTGTCCATTTAACTTGCTGTTCCTTCTCTAATAAAACGGGATGTAACACACTTCAGTCAGGATCCGAGTGTCAGAGGTAAGGGCAGGGAGGCTGTCACTCCACTGACCCTGACTGGGCCTCTGCTGTGCTCAGCCCTCAGTAGGATTAGGTCACCTGGAGAGAACCAGGCCTGACCCACAGCTGGGTGGAAATGTCACCCCCCCTAATTCCTGAGGTGGTGTTTCACCACAACGTGGAGCCCAGCTGTTAGAATGAAGTGCGCACTTGTACAGGTCGGCATGTTCATTCGGTGTTGCTGGTTCTCACTCGTTGTCACCAAGCCGCGTAAATGTTTGCTTGGAAGGCAGCAGCGCCCCTGGGCAGACTCACCGCCGGAGCAGAGCTGCTGCCTTCCCGGCGGCGGGGAGGAGCTGGCAGGCGGCTGTGCTGTGTGGATGCAGACGTGATGCTCTCCTTCCAGGGCACGGCCGGCCCGGACCCCACGACGGTCTACGTGGACATGAGGGCGCTGCGCCACGACAGGTAACCGCCCTCAGCACCACGGGCAAGGTTGTGCAGCTGGGTCGGCCCTGGCTGGACCCCCCGCACCTGGCCGGCCATTGGCCAGGCTTTACTGGGGGAGCCCGGGTCTCCCTCTCTGTGTCTGCATCCCTGTGTCCTCGAGGCTCAGTCAGTGTCCCTCTATCTGTCATTCCCGTGACCAGAAGAGCTATCGGAGTGACCAAGCATTTGACATTTAGCTTTTTACGGGGCTAAGGACGAGTGAACCAACGAATAGCAAGGACATTTTTACACGGCACCATTTCAGGGTAGCACTGAGTTTTCACACCCGTGAATGTGTGCTGGGGCCCCAGTGCACCTGCAGGTCCGCCTTGAGGCTCGGGTCCAGGCCGGGCCCTCAGACGTGGCCACAGCACAGCTGGCGGATGCCCGCGGAGAAACCTAGAGCAGGCTCCTGCCCTGAGCTATGCCAGGTGAGCCAGGCAGGTAGAGAGTGTGTCCCCTGTGGCACCTGAAGTCACCAGTCAATGTCACGACAAGGTCCTATGGAAGGCTAAAGTCTCGGCTGTTGTCAACAGACTGAGTGTCACAGTGATAATATCTGCTTATCTTATGAGTTGCCTTTTTAGAGATCACTACCTGTGGCGTAAATTTTATTCTGAAATATTTCCCTTGTTACTTTTTAGGGTGCGTTTGGTCGAACGGGGTTCTCCTCACAGTCTGCCGTTGACGGAGTCTGGAAAGGTAGTGGATGCTGCGTTTCTCCCAGTGAACACAGATGGCTGTGGTCGGGCCAGGCTGGCACGGGGGCCTCCGCTCGCTGCAGACACGCGAGGGCTAGGCCAGGTCTTTGAGGGCACGTCTGAGCACACAGCCAAGGACAGGCTTCGGGGGCAGAGACACAGAGGGAACTCCCACCAAGGGGCTCGAGGCCATAGGCCTCCTTGGGTCAGGGCCTGATGTGTTCACCCAGTCCTGGAGCAGGGGCCAGCACGGCCCCACAATGCAGCGCTCGGCCCAGGTGACAGCCAGGAAGGGTCTCCAACAGGGCCTTGGGCAGCAGGTGGAGTCCTGGACTCACATTGCAATTTGCCATTGAAGCCAGTCCAGGCCTGGTGAGGCCCCGGGTGCACAGGGGTTGGAGGTGTATGTGTGGGGTGGAGGGTGAGAACACCCGAGGGTGCCCCGGTTAGCACTGTGAGCACCGTAAGAGGGTCCGGGCCCAGGAGAACAGGTGTCTTCAGAACCAGGGGGGGCTCGAAGGAAGGAGGAAAGCCCACACGGCCTGATGAGACCGTGTGATGAAGATGGCGTGGCCTAGCAGCTGCCCTGTGCCGCGGCCAGGAGACTGCAGGGTAGTGGACAGGGCCGTGTGTCCAGCATGGCCAGGAACAGACAACCCCCAACCCACGCAGCTTGGAGGGCCACCTGACTCTGCTCACACTCTGCCGTGGCCGCAGCTGCCTTTAGGAGGCAGTGAGGTGCCTGGACAGGAGCCCGTGTGCGTGGACTGGGGAGAGCAGGTGCAGCCCCAGGGCCCAGGGCCGAGGGCTCAGGGGAGGGAGATCGGCACAGCCGACCCCCACGCAGGTGCGAGGCTGTGGCAGCTCACCTCCCTGTGCCTGTCTCTAACATGACCTGGAGGAGACCCTCTGAGAGGCGAGTATGGGCAATAACCTCCCCTTTCTGAGCGCATTGCTAGAGCGCATGCCCAGTGGGCGGCTTTGCTTTACTCTTTTTGTAAACTTAGCTTATTTTTCCTGTGTCGTTAAGTCTCAAAACAGTTCTTTTTTCCTTTTGTATTTTATCACTTAAGGCAGTTCCATCATTGTTTTAATTACCTCTCCCACTTCTGATGGAGTTTTTCCCCCTCCTATTTTGCTCTTATAATGACTTGTGCCTGATGGATTTGCCTTCTGGAAAGAGCTCTGGCGCCAGGGTCAGGGGGGCCCCATGGAAAGGGGTCAGAGGCTCCAGCATTGCCCAGGAAAACAGGATTGTCCCACAGGGCAGTGTGTGGCAAGGGCGCAGTGACAGTGGGAGGAGAGCCTGGCACTGACCGGGGGCAGCAGCCTGCACTCACGCCCCTCCTGTGACCCCTCGTCCCTGCTCGTCTTCCTGGAGGACCTCACTGTCATCTCCCTTTTTATACGTGAGAAAATGCCACAGAACAGGTGACCGCACCTGGAGCAGCCACGTGGTCTGACCTGGGCCCAGCAAGGTCTCCCCAGGACCAGGCATGGGTGGGGCCCCTGATCTGAGGCACCCTCTCCTGGAATGTTCTCCATGGCTCCTGGGTAGGAGCTGGTGCCTCTATCTGCCCTCTGTCGACACAGAGCAGGCGACCCATGGCTGGACCGACTAAGTCATGGATAGAGTCCTGGCCCAGAACTAGGAGGCTTGATGAAGCCGTGGACAGAGCGTTTGCATGCTGGGCTGCGGCACAGCTGAGCGGTGGGGCTGCATGGCCCTCTGGACTTGTGGGCTCCTGCGAGGGGTAGGTGGTCCTCAGTGGCCTTGTTGAAAGGCTCCAGGTAGAGCAGATGCTTATGGAGACCCTCTGCGACATTCAAAATAGGGTCTGTTCTTAGGAACAGAGGTAATTTTCCTAAGGTTCTCATATATTTTTATAAAAGTGTTATTTCTGTTCAAATTCAAGTTCACGTTGGCTTTAAGCCTCCTGGTCACTCACATATGCAGGCCACGTCGTGTGGACCGGTTTCTGAGGGCTGTCATTTCTGATGCCACTGAGTCAGGAGTCTAGTGTTTGACGTGGGCGTGGTTCTCCTTCCAGATCCTCCCGGGGGTGAAGGTCATCATCGCACACACCGAGACCAAAGGGCCCCTTGGAGACTCGCACCTGGGAGAGGTGAGGCTGGGGGGTTGTGTTCTGGAGCCTCATGCGCCCCGGTAGCTGCTTCTCTCCCGCGGAAGAGTCTGCCTCAGATTCGTGAATTCTAAGCCCTTCGGGGTCACACATGCTTTTGGGAATCTGCCAAGCTCTTTGCCTTCCTCACCCCAGGCACGTTTGTGCCCCTGTACCCAGTGCCTGGGTAGGGTTTCGGGGTCCCTTGGGATGAGTCCCCATTCCGGGTCCCCTACCAGCAGAGGGAAACCTTGAGTTTTGTAGGTACCAAGGGGCTCCAGGAGCTGCACCAGAACCACGCGCACGGAGAACGTGGTGCATTAGAGCACCACAGCCCCGAGGGACAGGCGGGCATGGCGCAGGCACCGGGGCTGGTGGCAGGGGTCCTCTGCTCCTGAGGACACGCCCCCGGCGCACTCAGGCTGTGCAGGAATCATCGTGTTGATACACTTCGTTCATGCACATGATCCAGTAATTTGGGACAAGCGGGACTTACTACCTGGAGGCGGGCTGGCAGGGAGAGCCCAGGTCAGACCTGTGGTGATGAGAATGGTCTCGTGCCTGCAGCTCCAGGCTCCAGGGACGTGCCATGGAACCAGTGTCCTGGCACCAGCGGGGCACAAGGCCCCTGGTAGTCTCTGGTGTGGACCGCCTCCAGGGTCCTGGTAGGTGGCACTCGGTGGTCATACAGACACTGCGCAGTCTTGGTCTCACTGAGACGAGGTGTGCGTGGGCCTGGGGCCTACCCGGGCCTGCTCAGTGTTCTAGTGGGAAGATGTGCCAGTCCCAGGGTGGGTGGGGTGAGTGTGGGGCCTCCCCTTCTGGTGAGTGGGACCCAAGCCTGTTAGGGCAACGTTGTACCCCCAGGATGGTCACAGAGGGTCTGTGCAAGGTTGGCACCCCACCATTGTGGCAGAAGGCGGTCAGCTGCCCTGTCTCCTCTTAGGATCCTGCCTTGTGGGGATGTCTGGAGCCAGGTGCTCGGTCTGGGGAGCCGACTGTGGGTCCTAGAAGGGCCCTGTATTTAGGAGGACATGTGTCAGGGGTGGGAGGTGACACTGGGTACTTCTAGCATGTGTGCACCCAGCAAGGGTACGTGGATGTGTAAAACTTAAGCGTATGTGGGTTAGGTCTGTGCGGTGCTTGCCACTCAGCCTCACTCCATCTCTCACCCCTTTGTGGGCGTGCACGTCATTCCCTGTCCTTACTGACAACAGAGTTTGACGTCAGGAGCGGAAGTCACCCCTGTGAGCTCATCCATGTCACAGTCCTGGAGAGGAGTCCATTTGAAGGAGGGAAAAGTTACTTGTTTGCTTTCTGTGCCTGTAATTTTAGCTTAGTTCATAGGAAGAGACACTGAAAACTCCCCGCCTTTGTGTGGTGTGGATTCTTAAGTGCTCTTGACGAGTGGATATCTCATGATAGAATCTCAGCTCATTCTTATCCTCTGGGCCCCACAGATCTGGGTTAGCAGCCCCCACAACGCCACAGGCTACTACACGGTCCATGGGGAGGAGGCGCTTCACGCTGACCACTTCAGTGCCCGACTGAGCTTTGGAGACACCCAGACCATTTGGGCAAGGACTGGCTACTTGGGCTTCCTTCGGAGAACAGAGCTCACTGATGCCAGTGGAGGTGAGGGGTTAAGGTGACGCCAAGTCAGTGCTGTGGGCGGGGCATCTGTCCACAGCCCACGGGGTCCGCTGCTGCAGCTCAGGAGGTGCCAGGCACCTCAGCGCCGCCAGGATTCCCACCAACGCACCGCATCCCGGGGAGGAGCTTGTCTCGTGGGTGTAGGGGGAAGGACCTTCTCTGGCAGTGGTGTGCTCTGAAAATTACTGCTTTTCCTTTTGTGGCTGTCCCTCACTCTCCCTGGACCCTCAGCCTCTGCTGAGGATGTGGGGGGTGTCGGCGATGAGGCTGTCGGGTCCTCGCTAGGCAGAGCCACCTGCGTATTTCACCAGCCATGTGTGGTGCCCTCCCCACACGTGGCCCCTCAAAGGGGCGAAGTCCCTTGGGCTCCAGGAGGCCGGCCAGATCAAGCCAGAACTTTTGGTGGCCCCTGTAGGTGCCATTCTGTTTACAGAAGGAGGAAGTCTTATTTTAAAATACCTGTCCCCACATCAGTGTGACTGTTCTGAGTCGAGGAGAGAGACAGCACCCTCATCGGGCCTGCTGCCCCTGGCAGGAGGCTCGGGTTTCGGGTGATGTTGGAGTAGCCAGCTCCCTGTCCCAGAGAGCCCGGCTCGGGCCGGCAGAAGCGCGTGGAGGGTGCGCTGCTGAGGTGTGCAAACCGTGCCCTCGCAGAGCGACACGACGCGCTGTACGTGGTCGGGTCTCTGGACGAAACGCTGGAGCTGAGAGGCATGCGGTACCACCCCATCGACATCGAGACGTCCGTGATCCGAGCGCACCGGAGCATCGCCGAGTGGTAAGGGCCAGAGGGGGCGGGTCCTGCCCGGCGGGACGGCAGGCCATCTTCCTGGCCACCCCGTTCCAGCAGAGCCCGTCAGCCAGGCACACGCTGGCAAAGCCTGCCTCGCCAGACTTGCTCTGGGAAACATGCACCAGAGACCCCAGTGGCCCTTTGTTTGGTTTTGCTTGGTTTTTCCTCTTTTTCTCATCAGTTTTAAACCAAGAGTCTATCCCTGAATGCACAAGTAAAGTGTGAGCTCTCCACAGCTGTCCTGAAGTATTTCTGCTTTTAATGTGAATTTTTTCATGGATGTGACTTATAATTTCTTTACTTAGTGAGGAGCTTGCATTGGGACAGGTTCAACTTTCAACATCAAATGATGAGTGCTCTTGATTTTTAGCAAGAACTCTAATTCGAATAGATACTCCTAGCTCTCAGTTCTGGGCGAGGTTCGGCAGCAGCGCGATGGCCATGGATACACTTGTTCCTTCACCCCGCTCTGTTTGGCACCGTTTCCCACATGTCTGTCCATTGGCCCCCAGGAGCCGCTGTCCACACCCTGTGATTCTGTCTGCCTTTCCCCTGCAGCGCTGTGTTCACCTGGACCAACCTGCTAGTCGTGGTGGTGGAGCTGGACGGGCTGGAGCAAGACGCTCTGGACCTGGTGGCTCTGGTGACGAATGTGGTGCTGGAGGAGCACCACCTTGTCGTGGGCGTGGTGGTCATCGTCGACCCAGGCGTGATTCCCATCAACTCTCGGGGTGAGAAGCAGCGTATGCACCTCCGTGACGGTTTCCTGGCTGATCAGCTGGACCCGATCTACGTCGCCTACAACATGTGAGCGTCGCTCACCAGCCCCAGGGCTCTGACCGGGGTGGCCCCAGGGCCGAGTGAAGGCACTGGAGCGCGTGAAGACACTGCTGCGCTGTAGCCACCGAGACAGGACTGCAGTCTTCACGGAGTACGTGCCCCTTGCCCCACTTATATGGACTCGTCTTAAAGTTCCCCAAGTCTTATTTGAGAAGCTACTTCTAAATTATTTGAAGAAATTTGTTCATCTTCAAGGACATTTACAAAAACAAAAACATCAGTACTTTAGCAGACGGGGTGACTGGAAGAGGAAGCGGAAGGCCCGCCGTGGGCACCACGGGGGACTGCAGGTGTGCCGTTTGTTCTCTGCTGTCCTGCAGGCTTGCACTTTCTAGACTAAAAGTATAGTTCTAGATTTAAAAAATTCAATTATTTATTCCCACTTCAAATGACAAGTTCATATACAGAACTTAATTAAGCTAGAAAGAATTGGAGGCCCCAGCACAGCTGATTCACTTCCGTTTCACGGGGAGCAACCGAGCCCAGAAAGGCTGATGCAAAGGGCGGCAAGGCCTGCCCGCCCGCCCGCCCTGCTCTTGGACCCCAGACCAGGCACTCTAGTCGCACACAGTGCCTCCTCTCTTCCGGTTTCTTTACTGACACCGCTGTGCCCGATTGTCTGCACATGGTGTCACTAACGGTCGTTGGTAAGTGCCACACGGGGCTGCCCAGGTAGATGCAGGTGCCCTGTTTCGGAAAGGTAAACCACCATTTAGTTTTAAACCCCTTTCCTAGGCTTATAACTTTTAAAGCTGTTTAGTTCATCACTTGTTTTCATGACATCACAACATACATTCTTCTCAGCGCATGGAAGAGTACTGAATTGCTGTCACTCTGAACCAGCAGGTTCGGAAGCACTGGTGACAGTGTCCGAGGCGTTCACGCCCCAGCGCTGTTTGCAGTGCAGTCGCGCTGTGGGGAGAGCGCGTGAGGGTGGGCGTGCTTCCCCCGCCCTGGCTTTCCCATTTTGAGTTGTATGCCTGTAAAATTTGGCCAAACCGTACTCAGTTATGACTCAACTGAGTGATCTAACGTTATAGTGAACCTAAATGAAAGAGAATATAAAATCCTTTAGAAATTTCTAAGACTCTGAAGTGAAGCTCAAATCTGAGACATAAGTATTTTTATACAGCTGCTAAAGAGTATGTTATGAAGTTGTTGGGTTTCGGGGGAACTGAGGATGGGAACTGAGGATGAATCATGCATGCTTCACAGAAACGACCAGGTTTTTCTGGAATTAGCCTGAATCAGTGCCTAACAAAGCTGTTTTTAATTCTTTACCATCTTAAGTTCTCCACCGAATAGGCCTGGCTGTCCAGGCCAGCTGTCGCATCTTATTTGGCTACTAACAGCAGGTGCGTTGTAGCTCGGTGTGCCTGCGGTGGTGGACTGCAGTGAGTATGTTGCAACATACTGGAATTGTAATAACCTGTTGTAATTATGTACATAATCTGTGTAATTTATTGTTCAACACACAGATAATGGATATTCCTTAGAATGGCCGGCAGGGGAAACGACTACCTAACCCTAATCTCAATGTTGTAGTTTTGTAGCAGATCCTGTAAAGCTTTTGTATTGAAAGGTCAGTGGCAGTAAGACAAGTTGTCTTGTAAATTAAGACTTTAAGAAGCACATTAAAATGTTTTAAAGTTACTCTCTGGGAATTCTGTATATCACACTAAAATTTTTTTATATCATTATGTTAATAAAAGTTATTGACTTTGTAATTCTGCATTTTTAAATGTGTGAAAAGGTTTTTAAAATTATCCCAAAGAGGATGTATTTTATTATTCATTCCCTTTTTCTGAATATAAAAGCATTTATGTTTACAGCATACAATCTACAAAGCACATAAAAGTGTAAAGAAGAAAATCTATAATCCTACCTCTGAGTAATATAATAGCATTAATGTTTGACATAAATCCTTTCAAGGATTTATTTTTCCTTTTAAAAATTTTTACAAAATAGGCTCATATACTTTTATAATCAGCTTTTGTACTTAATAAATTACAGACTTTTAAATCTATTACATATATTCTTTCACATGCTTTAATGAGTGTATCATACAGGTGTGCCATGACTAAAGGGAGCTTTCACTCCGCTGCTGCTGTCCATCACAGTCCCTCCGACAGCGCTGCGGCGACCCTCCTTGCAGGTGCACGTGTGCCCTTCTGCTCCCCACGCTTAGCTCCTGTATGTTGAGTGGGTGGGTCAGAGTACACGCCAGGTTCAAAGGTTTGGATGCTCGCTGCCCCAGTTTCCCTGCATGCAGCTCTGCCTTTCAGAATTGAATGAGGGACCCTATTTACAAGAGCCTGTGAGATGTTTAGGAAAGACCTTGTGGAGTTTTCCAAGGGCAGTGCAAAGTGAGAAATTGAGAGGTTATTATTAGTTCTAAGTGCCAACTAAGTATAGGGTACCTTATTTCCCATACTCCAAGTGACTGAAAGGGCCACATATCATGAATGCTCATTACAGATACCACTTAAAGGCAAAAACGGAAAAGGAACCACGAGGGACCAGATGAAGCTTTGACAGGAAGAGGGTGTTCACATGCACTGGCACCCACTGCCAGTCCCAGCAGTGTGAGCTGCACTCCAGGTGTGTGCCCAGACGCTGCAGTGGCTCCAGATGCAGAGCAGGGGAAGGCAGGCCACCTGTGAGCTGCTGTCGCACACTGAAGGAGTGGAGCACAAGTTCAACGACAGAACAGTGTTTAGCATTTATGTTCACGTTAAGAAGTAGGGAAAGAAGATCATGACAGACTGAGAAGCTCCGTGGGCATGCTAGCCAGTAAAACTGGTGAAAATTACTGTTAGAAAAACCAACCACTTGAAGCCTTTGGAAGTGGTCCTAAGGACATACAGCAAATACAAAAAACATCTATGCGCAAAGTTCGGGAAGAAAGGCAAGAGTCTGTTATTTGAACAAAGGCTGATCTCCCGGAGCTCTTCCATCCAGCCTGCACTCATGGGATGCAGCCTCTGCGACCTGGATGAAATGCCACTGAGAACACAGGGGCCCTGGCTGTCCTTGGTGGTTCTATGCCAGGAGATGCAAACTAAGAAGACCTCTGGCTACTGCCCCCGAATCTACATTAAGAGTGCTCAGCTCCCAAAGTGGGGGTGTCTCTCAGAGATGCCTGGGTCTCAAAAGAGAGAAACAACTTGTTGCTAGCAAGGGAACTCCAATAAATCGACAGCTGATTTCTTAGCAGCAGTAATGGGAGCCAGAAGGCAGTGGGATAACGCATTCAAAACCAGAATAAACCTTTGAACTAAGAATTGTGTATTCAGCAATGCTATGCTTCAGAAAGTGGAGGAATTCCCAGGTGAAAACTGAATTTGTTGCCAGCTGACCTGCATTACCAGAAATACTGAAGTCCTTCAGGCTGAAAGCAGGTGATCTCAGATGGTTACTTGAATTCATATTAAAAAACAAACAGCACTGGTAAAGATAAAAGTAATTAAAAGACTATGTGAATGCATTTTTTTTGCCTTAACTGATATACATATTATTGCTTGTATACATATAGGAATGTGTGTGGAATATTTTTGCCAATAACAGCACAAAAGAAGGAGAGGACAAAGCTGTATGGAGCTAATTTACAGATTGTAAAGTAATAATAACAAACATACTATTGGGTTCGTAACAATAGATGCAATATGCATAATAACACCTTAAAAAGGAGGAAAATGGAATAGAGGTATGTAGGAATAGCATTTCTATTTCACTAGAATTAGCTAGTACATCTGATTCTAATAAGATGTATATAGTAAGCCCTAAAACAGCTGCTAAAGAACAACTCAGAAAATAACGTTCAAGAAATCTAAATGCTTCATTAGAAAATAATCACTTAGTGCCAAAGACAGTGAAGGCGTATTAGAGGCACAAAGACACGAGGCACAGGAAACGGGAAGATGGCAGAGGTAAGTCCAGACGCGTCGGTGATAACACTGAATGTGAATGGCTTATTCATTCATTCCAAAGACAGAAATGATCAGACCATGTATATAAAAGACCAAACATATGCACATTTTATAATGGTAAAAGGAACAACCTATCAGGATGACCTAATAATTATACATACATGTGTAACCATAGAACACAGATGCAGCAGAGCCTGACCAAGATGAAGGGGATGGGAATTGGAGACTTCAGTGCCCCACTTTCTATAATGGATAGCATCACTAGGCAGAAGTACATCTGAAACTAGTACACAATAATATTAAAGGTAAACTAATTGAAAAATAAAATTTAAAAACGTGGCAGAAAATCAATAAGGAAATAAGAGAGCCTAAACGACACTGTAAACCAACTAGACCAGCAGACATCTGTAGCACAATGCACCCCAAACAGTGTGATACCCATTTTATCAAGTGCACGTGGGGCATTTTCTAGGTTAGACCATATGCTCAGCAATGAAACCTAAATAGAGTTTATAAAAATAAAAATAATACAAAATACATTCTTTACCACAATGGAATAAAATTAGGAATCAGAAAAATATGAGAAACTAAGAGATATGTGGAAATCAAGCAACATGTTCCTAAATAGCCAATGAATTAAAGCAAAAGGGAAATCATAATATACTTTGAGCTGAACGAAAGTGAGGGATGGAGGAAAGAAGAACTCGTGGTCATGGACAACAGGCTGGTGACTGCAGGGGGAGGGGGTGTGAGGGGACTAAATGGTACTGGAAAAATAAATTTTTTTAAGTGAAACAACATAAAAAACCTTATGAAATGTATGCCTATATTAAGAAAGATTTTAAGTCAATAACCTAACTTTTCCACCTAAAGATACTAGAAAATGAAGAGCAAACTAAACCTAAAACAAGCAAAAGCAAGAAAATAAAGTGAATTCAGTGAATTAGATAATAGAAAACCAACAGAGAAAATTAAACCAAAAACTTGTTCTTTGGAAAAATCAACAAAACTGACAAAACAGCTAGGTTAACCAAGAAAAAGAGTCAAATTACTAGAATCAGAATGAAAGAACATTACCACCAACCTTAAAATAAAAAAAATTATAAAGGAATACTGTGAATAATTGTATGCCAATATATTAGATAAGGTAGATGAAATGGGGAAATTTCTAGAAAGGCTAGAAAGCCTGACTCGAAAAAACAAATTATCTGAATAGATCTATAGCAAGTGAAGACATTGAATAATCAAAAACCACCCATCCAGGTGACTTCACTCCTGTATTCAACGAAACATTTAAAGACAATACCAATTCTTCACAAACCCTTCCTAAAAACAGGAAAGGGAACACTTGTTTAATGAGGCCAGTGTTACCTTATACCGAAACCAGACAAAGACAAGCATGGAAAACTACAGACATCAGTGATACCTCTTAGGAGTATGGATACAAAAATCTTCAAAAATTACTATCAAACCAAATCTATCAACATACAAATGGGCTTTATCCCAGGAATGCAAGGTTGGTTTAACATCTGAGACTTAATTAATATACCACATCAGTAGAATTTAAAACACATACACACTATCATCCTTAGTAAGTATAGCAAAAGCTTTAGATAAAACAATGCCCTAGGAATAGAAGAGAAATTACTTGACCTGATAAAGGATATCTACTGTAAACCCACAGCTAACATCGTACTGAATGGTGAAAGACTGGATACTTTCTTCACCAGATCAGGAATACTTAGGGAGGGGTTACATCACACAAGGTGTGACCACCAGGAGAAAGAGGATATGGGGTCCCCGAAGGTATGCCCTTAGGGCATATCCTCCACCCTTTCCCTGACCAAGGAAGCTGCAGTCGAGAGGGGCCTGGCCAAGGACTGGGATGTCCCTGCTCAGGAGTCCTCAAGTGTTGGGGATGGTGAGGTCTCCCCTGCCCACTGCCTTGCACACAGTCTGATCTTGAGTGAGAGGCCGCTCTACAGGCAGGACAGACAGTTCTTCTGGAAGGACCATCTAGGGATGTCCAGCCCGTTGCCCACTGGCCTCATGTGTCCCAGGATGGCTATGAATACGGCCCAACACAAAATCATAAATTTACTTAAAACCTTTTTTTTTTTTTGCTCATCAGTTTTCGTTAATGTTTGTGTGTTTAATGTGTGGCCCAGAGACGCCAAAAGGTTGGATGCCTGACAGTGCTGCCTTACCAACCTGGTGTTTCCTAACTTTCCTGAGGATCAGAATCACCTGAGATCTTGTTAAACAACAGTCCCTCCCATAGCCAGACACGGCCCCATACCAGATCTGGGAGGCCTGGCGCCTGGGATATTTAACAGGCCCCCAGTAGAGTTTTGTGTGGAGGGAGCTGTGGAGCCCATGTGACCGACCCAGCAGGACCCCTCCCCAGCGTCCATCCCCAGCCCCTCACAGGGGAAAATTTCAGGAGCAGCCTTCAAGGTATGGAAGGTCCCCAGGAACCTGCATGTTAAATTCAAGGGCTGGGGTGGGGGTGGGGGTCTTCAAGAGAGCCTGGGGACATCAGGGTCTGTTCTTGAGGAGGTTGCCAGCCTCAGCCTGGGCTCCTCTCCATGTCCAGCCTGTGCCCAAACCACCCTGCGTAGCCTCCTTCCTGCCAACTTGCTCGAATGATATTTCTTTCTCACATTCTTAGGGAGAGGTCAGTCCTTCTCTCACCAAACGCAGGGAAAGGAGGCTGTGCCAGGACCTCATCTGGCCAGACCTGTCTGCGACTGCAAGACCCCAAGCTGTGTCTGGGGCAGAGAGGGACGAAATCTCCAGATTTGAACATCCTAATCCAGAAAATCACAACACTACGCAGCCAGTAAGAAACTGCACATGTAAACTGGCTGTTGGGGCTCATGTAAGATTTTAATTGTCACCTATGCCCCTAAGTTGAATCTTTACTGATCATCAAAACTGCCTTTCATTGAATTTGAATAAATGTGATACATTTGAACTAGAAATAAAACTAAAAACCCTGAAACAACAGCAGTCAAGCCCAGGGGCCTGCCTCATGGGACAGAGATGGGGGCCTTCCTAGTTTCCTAGGAATTTGCAGTGTCCAGGGCCTCAGCTGGCGTGTGAGGGCAGAAGGCCCCCTTTGCCCTGGGGACTCCGGCAGGGCCTTGCAGGGTAGAGCTGCAGGGAGAAGCCCCCAGGGAGGAGGGAGAATGGCCCACGGCTCAAGCTTTCAGGGGACTTCAGGGAGGCAGGGATGGGGTGTGGGAACCTGCCCATGTTCATGAGATGAAGATTCCTCCTCTCAGCGGCAGGAAAGTCTCCGTTGTGTTGCCCAGACTTGGGGCAGGGACAACAGCGGATGCTGCAACGGTGCACTGTGGTTGCAGGTGGCGGTCCCTGCAGGCTCCAGACCCTTCTACAGCAGTTCTAAGTGCTGGGCCATCAAATGGGATCCTCTGCTCTGCCTCAGTCTCTGTCCGGAGAGCCGCGATGCCGCTGTCAGGGACATCCTCTGGGTACTGTGGCCCAGTCTCGTGGATTAAACTGATAAACCGATGGGACACAGGGAATTCGGTGTGGCTAATTTGGGTCATGATGGGAAACACATCCTGGGATGACAGAGGTCATTTAAAATGCAGAGTTCCCTTTATAGGGACCTGATTCTCCCTGGGGATGCCTGAGGCAGCAGCACCCAGTGGGCTGTGTGGGGACCGTCACCGCTCATTCATGGAACTAGTCAGTGCGTCTTGGTGGGAGCAGGTCCCTCTCAGTTGAGGACAGGTCAGAGGAGGAGGATGGACGTTTACGACCTGGAGTTTCACCGTAGTTGGTACAAGGAAGCCCCCAGGAACCCCTGAGGGTGGCTGTGCGTCTCTCCCGAGGGTGTGAAGCGGCGAATGGTGCCCCCGGACGTCTCCTCACACTGGAGCCCTCCTGAACAGCTCCCGAACCGGCTCCCCTCTCTCCGCCCCGACCCTCATCTCTCCAGAGATGCCCTGCTGTCGCGGCCCCTGCTCCCATCCTCTTGTTGGAAAGCCCTGGAGCGTCCCCTGCCCTGGTGATTAGGCCGAGTTCCTTCGGCCCCTTACCCTCAGCCGTCCCAGCTGTGGGGGCCCCCACTCCCTGTTGTGCCCCCCAGCACTTCCCTGGCTGCGTCCTGTGCACACCGCGCGGGACATCTCCCCAGGGACAGGCGCGAGAGGCTCCTTCATAGTAGGGATTGCGTTTCTCCTGGGGGGCCTGTGCTGCTGCACCTGTTGAGCCAGAAGCTGTCTGGGGGGCTCTAAGGGACGGATCAGCCAGGCGCGGCCGCCGAGCTAGAGCCTTCCCGGAGGGGCAGCTCGCCCAGTCCAGCCACACCCCCGGGGAGGGTGGTCTTCTGAAACGACAACCACCACCCAGCCTTCTCCATTGGGTCTGCGGCTAGGATCGAGTGTCCAACATGGGCCACTGATAACGCGGGACCAAACCCGCCAGAGAGCAGAGACAACGCCCCACACATCCCGAAAGAAGAACGCGGGGGCGCAGCCTAGGGGGCGGGGCCGAGCCAGCGGCGGAGCGGAGCCCGGAGCCCGGAGCCCTTAGCTCACTGCCCGGCCAGGCCTGGACCCATCCTTTACTGTCTCGAATCCTCCGGACCAATCGCAACTTCCCTGCATGGCTATTGGTCCAGGGATGGTTACGTGTGCTAACCAGACGGAAATTCCAGACCGGAGTGGGCGGGTGGAAAAAGGGGAGGGGGTGTCCTCGTACACCTTGCTCTCCCGCCCTGTCTGCCGCTCCATGCTCCACCCCTTCTCTGCCCCGCCCACCTGCACCCCGCCTCTCCCCTACACGCTTCTCCTCACCCCGCTCTCCCCTTGCTCTGCGCCTGGCCCTCATCCAAATGTTCCCCTGCCCCCACCTTCGCACCCGCCCTGGCAACTGCAGCATTGAGGAAAGCCAAGCCCCCTGGACTTGACTCCTCTTCCCAGTTTTGCAGGTACGTATTTCGCTTTTATTTCGTGTTTAACGGCAACAGAGATTTGTCACAGTGCTTTTATTTAATGCAAATACAAGCGATCAGCTTTTTAATGAAGCTGTGTCCTTAAATAAAACAAAAAGAGGTGGATAAGATTAATTTGAATTTTCCTGGAAATGATTTTGAATATTAGTAAGTTGATTATTTGAGACTTGATTTATTTGAATTAGTAGATGCAAAAACATAACATTCAGCTTTCCAAATACACTGACTTTACGAGCAGCACAAACAAGTCAGGAACAACATTCACCAACAGACCGGACACATCAGTAGTAACCCATCATCTCACAGACAGAGAAGGAGACTGAAGAGACAAAATTACTTGTAATCACTTATCTCCAGATGAGGCTGATCTGAAACCTGTTCCTGAGCCCAACCCCCCTCCTGCAAAACGCATGTCCCACAGATCCATCAAGTGCGAGCCCATCACAGTCCCACTGAATGGAGAACATGTAGAATTTTGATTCTCAAATTTGATTAGTTTCAGTACTTGTTGGTTTATGAGACACTTTTCCATTTAGAACTACTAACATTAAATAAATATCTACTCAGTAATCACAGCTCACCATAGCAAAAGGGATCTCAGTGAGCCAGGCTCTACAGGCCAGTGGGACAGCATTGTCACACCACCAATACTTTAGTTTCCATTTATGCTGATGGTGAACGAATAAAGAAATGGCAGCCTTTTTGAAGGGTGGACAGAGCTTTGTAGTTTCACATGTAGTGGAGACTTAAGGAGACCACAAATACCCAGAGGCTTTTTTTGGTAGTCAGTTTTGTTTTTTCCGGGTTGGGATTCTGTGCAGCCAGGGCGGCCAGGGCAGCCCAGGCTTTGTGACTGAGAACTGGCTTTCCTACGTGGTGTTACCTGTCCCTGGGACCAGTCAGCTAGCACACAGGCCTAACATAGCGGAAGTAATGATAGGGACGGTTGAAGACAGCCCTTGGAAAGAGGTTTTCGATTTTTCATTCACAAAGTAAATCAGGCTTCCTAATTGCTACAACAGGGCCAGAAAGCTCAGCTCCTACTAGCCTGCAAGCCCTTTCTCTCTGCGTCCTTGTGTGACCTTCGCCTCTGTTACAGGAACAGCTTGACTGCTTTCTCTGGTTCATTCGTGTTCAAAGAACTCATGGCAGGCAGTGGTAACCATGGCAACGAAGGCCATAAATTCCTGGAAGTCACATTCGCCATCTCCGTCGTTGTCCAGTGTTTCCATGACTTTGTCCACCGCCTCCTGCTCTTTGATTTCCTAAGAGAGATCAGTCACCCAGCTTTTTTTAAAATGCAATTTAAGGCCATCAAAACACGATTAAAAGTTGGCTGGTTTTAAAAATCCGTATCAGAAACAACCTAAGGTATAAAATACAAAATACCCGAAAGACCTCTGCTACGACCCGGGCGGGGACTGTTGACGGGGGATCTGTGCCTCCTCCACCTTACTTTGGCCCCACTGGGACTGGGCTACTTGTGAGGACTGAATGGAATGACTGCGATCTGAAAACCTGCAGGTTGTTATCGCCACACTTCAAACAAAACACGCGGAAAACAAGAATAGCATCTCAGTCAGCCGGAGCATATTCTAGGCAAATGTCTTGAAAGGAAAAATGAACTTTCGGCCCCCCACATTTTTCAGTTTCTACGTGTGGAAGTTCCTAAACTGAAGGCTTCCATAGACTTTCGTGTTTTGAAAAGGGTTGGTTGGTTTGTTTGCTGAAGTAACTCTTGGGAGCACGCCCTAAATTTGTTAACCCCGTGTGTTCTTTTTACCATTTGAGTGGCTTTCTAGATGTCATGGAACTTTTCCTGACAGTTCTGCCCGATGCAGAAGCCGGGTGAAGGCTTACGAAGTCTCTGAGGAGCAAACACGGTACAGGGCTCCAACCGTGGCGGAGAGAATGTGGCAGTGGGCACCGAAAAAGAGTGTCAATGTGGGTTGTTTAGAGTAACCGGTCTCCAGAGCGGCATTGCTGGGCCTGAAAACTCAGCTGTAATGTTCAGTGGCTGCCTGCAATCTAGAACGTGTGAAAGACTGAGATTGGGGGGGGGGCGGGGGTTGGCGGGACCTAAAGCACCGGCCAAAATATGGGTGGCAGCAGTGTGTTATTGCAATTACATTGTAGGTTTGCCTCCAAACCGAAATTACCCTGATGAAACCAGGCCAACAAATGTTCATGCTACCTTGGTACACTACCCTTGAATTACTTATCTTTTATAAGTTGTGGTTACCGCGTGGTAAGCTTTTTCTATATTTTAAAATAATAATAGCAGTTACTGGTTAACTATATGAGCTTTCACTATATGTTAAGCACTTGAAAAACACTGTGTCATTTCATCTTTACAGCAAGCCTTTTTACAGAAGAAACCGGGACTCTGACTGTTAGGTTAGAAGGCACAGTTGGTGGGACTGGACAACTAAGACCTGAGCGTCGCAGCTGCCACCGGGACTTGAATGCCTGAGAAACCAGCCCCGGAATCAGACAGGATGCCCCGCCCTCCACCCCACTTCAAGCCTGCTCTGGTGGTGCCATGGTGCCATTCACAGCACTGGAGTGTTTGGGTGGGAGTGGACAGGGGAGCCCCAGCAAACCTGCAGAGAGTGGGTGCTGCCCTTCGGCCAGAGCCTGGGGCTGGCCCCGCACTGAGAGGCTCAGCTGGCTGGGAGGGTGGTCCCGTCACCGTCACACCGTGCTGTGGTGTCTGCCCTGGAATTAGCTCCTGGTCACACATCAGTGCACTGGTTCATTGTCTGGCCTGTTCCCCTCTGTGTGATTAGTCACTTCAGTGACCTTGGTTCTGGGTGTTAAGGGAAGGGCAGGCACCAGGTAGATCACGGTTCACTGCCTTGAGGGCCCAAGACTGATGTGTAGTAGAGACAATGGGTGGCTGATCCAAGGGCAGGGAAGTGAGTCCAGGAGGACGTCTCTGGACATCTGTTCACCGCGGGCCAGAGCAGGCCTGCTTGGGGAAGGAGGGCTCACCAGGGCCCTCAGGCAACTTCCTAACTTAGGGTCCTAACCTGGAGCAGATTCCTCCCCAATGTCTCTTATTCCATGAAGTCCCCTACAAGCCTCCCAGGCCTCCAACAGGGGCAGGGCCCTCATGCCCTTAGTCAGGAAGTCTGGCCCTTCATTGATGTGCCAGCCTGGGTGACTCAGGAGCAGAGGCCATGTCCTTGGGCCTGTGTCTCCCAGAATTGAACATAAGAGTGGTCAGGAAATGTCTGCTGACTTGAACAGCATCTTCATCACCACCACGGGGGATGCGAAACATCAACTAAGCGAAAGTCATCCTTTTCTCCAAAACAAAAGCTTATCTTTAACATCTTTCTTATCTGCACCATGGTCCATGATAAGCCATGAGTCTGTTTTCCATCCATTCTGCCATCATCACTGTAAAGCCTGAGATTTTTCAGAGAAAAGTCAGCATTATTTGGAATCTGTACTTCTGCCTTGGAGAGAGCAATTTTTCCTTGATGCTCCTACTATACACAAAGCAAATGAAAACGAAGACACTGGGACCCAGCTAGGCTAGCCTCCATACTGAGGGTTTGGTGGTGCACGTGAGTTCTCAAGCTGCCTACGAGACCTGCAACAGACCTGTAGTTACCTCATGGCCGCTCAGAAGGGGAAGTGCACAGGTGGTTTTATAAGTGGAGAGGAGAATGCATAAACAGTCAATTTTAAAAAGCAACACTCACCTCCAAAAAATGGGAAAGCTCGTTGTTGATGAGCTCCTTGAGTTCAGATTTCTTCAGCTTGTGCTTGTCGCCCTCCCTTCCGGAATACTGGTGGAAAACATCAATGAGGGCCACCACAGCCTTCTCCAGCTCCGACATCCTAGGGGTCCACAGACGAGAGATGCCTTCTCATGCTTTTTGCCGTATGTTACATAGAACGGTTAACATGTTACCTGTGCAGACCTCAGCCCAGAGAAGGGGGCCGGGCCAGCCTCCGTGCATCTCCCTTGTCAGGCTCAGAGCAGGGCGTTCTGGGAACTCGCTGGGCTGTCACCGCTCTCCTACCCACCTTTTAGAGTGGATACTCTTCCCCCATCCCTTCTCTGTGCCACCTTGACAAGTTCCCAGGCCCTCTGGCTTCTCTGGTTGGGTTTGGCTAGTGGGAAACTTCGGCAAAAATGTGGAGGCAGAGCAGTGAGGGAACGCTGGGATTGATCCCTGCCCGCCCCCCCACCGCCACCTTCTGCCTGGCAGGGCTCCCAGTGAGTGACAGAACAGGTGAGCAGAGCAGCGACTGCAAGCTGTTAGATTCGATCAGAAAGAGGTAAGGTGACGGGGAGCCCAACGAGGGCACAAACATCAGTAGTATTTTTGTACTCTCTCAGTAAGCAGTTGGAAGACAGGAGGAGAACCGCATTCATACACAGCACATACATAGTACTAAGAATAAGTTTAGTACGAGAAGCGCAGGTCCTTCCAAAAGAGTTTAAGGATCATAAAACAGGAATTTGCTTTCCTTGGAATTAATATATCAATTTGACTCATTTTAAATACAAATCTTTACCAGAAAAAGAAATATGGGAGAATTGCCACAATTCTTTTCTTTTTGGAAAAAGAAGACCAATGAAAAGTACATTGATGGACCAGGAGCAAATACCAGGGTTAGGGCACATTTTACAAAGGGCAGTTTTCAATTGTTTCACAAAACTGAGACACTCAGGAGAAATTTACCAGCTTTTGACCTTGAATTCTTATTAAAGAATCTTAGCACCATAATAGTTAAAAATAAATACAAGAATTACATCAAATTATTGAAAAATCATTCCCATGTTGAATGTCACATCTTAAAAATAACTTGGAATAAAATATTTAAAATTTTATTTATTCCTGACTTCCTAAGGGAAAGAGAATTGAGGATTTTTGTCTTGGCCTGATCTTTGCTAAAGCTGTGCTATAAATTATTGGTGCACTTTGTTTTTCTCTGAAGTCCCTAGTAATCGGATATATCATATGCAGATAGAACAATTCAGGTGGATTAAAATCTTTAACATTTCCTACTTTCTTATCCTTTGCACTCAAGTTTCAATTATTGATTTTTTTTTAAAGAAACAAAACAAGCCGTGGCCGGGTAGCTCAGCTGGTTCGAACATCACTCCCATGTGCCAAGGTTGTGGGTTAATGCCAGGTCAGGGCACAGACGAGAATCAACTGATAAATGCATAAATAAGTGGAATGACAAATCTATGTCTCCCTCCCTCTTTTTCTCTCTCCCTTTCTCTAAAATACATTTTAAAAAAGAAAACAAACACCCCCAAAACTTCTACATTATCCTGATGCTTCTCAAAGTCCATAATGATTTGAGGAAGAGGAAGGTAAATTATTATTTTTTGTGTGTGAAAAAATATGACTAGTGAGATTTTTAAGAGGAGAGGCATAAAACATTCTTCATACATTTTAAAACTCCATAAAATGTGATTTTTCTTCATAGCTATAGTGCAGGTTAGTTAAAAACAATTTTCCTGTTAAATTCTTCCCTTCGATTAAGAAACAATGGATGGTTTAAAGCTTATCTTTTAAGAGAAATGGAAATCAAATATCCGTGCTTCCTGTTCACTTCATTCTGTGAATGTTATTCCTGCATCCATTAGCCTCTTATTCCTGCGTTAATCTCTGTATGTCAAAAACAAGAGAGATCTGGGGCTTCAATTTCTTAGAAGGACACATCACCCATGATGTGACGGTCCCCTGAGAAATTATAAGACTGATGACGGTTAAACCCACCATAAACCCTGATTTCTTTGACCCGATTTATAATTTACTTGTAAAGCCCTCTCGGTTGTCATGGGATTTCTGAGCGGCGTCCAGAGGACCCTGGCAGTCCCCTTGGAGAGAAACTGGAACAGTGAGAGGCAGTCACACGCCCAGGGCCAGGACAGGAGCGAGGAAGAGAGAAAACATTTATCTGTAAGACAGAGCTAAACCAGCATCAGGTTGCTGCCATCCTCAGTCCTGAAGAAGCAAAACCCTCCTCTTCAGAGAGGGAAGAGTCAATATTTGTGGTATTTCTGGGGAGTGTCAGCAATCACCTCTGAGCCCCAGACGGCGGTTTCTCTGATTTATGGTAATAAAAACATGGGCAAAGTGACCCTCTAGCAGCCACGGGTTGAGGCAGTCACGCCCGATGCAGTAGTTAGACCCACTGTAGCACTCCAGAAACGCTGCAGTGATCCTAAAGGGGCTTTTTAAACCACCACCCTGCTCTCCAACCCACCCTCCGAGTCCCCTGCCCCCTCCCCCAAAAGAGCAGGGTTTCCCCCTCACGTTGTGATCTTGGTCGTTCTTCGTGGTCACCTCCTGGCTGCAGTGTCCTGAGTGGCAGGAGAGGTGGGCAGGGGCAGCCTTTTATCCCTTCCTCTGGGCGTGGGCCCCTTGTGCAGTCCCACTGCAGGCCCAGGCGGCCAATGGGGGCCGAGGACAGAGTGGGGGTGGCTGGGGCAGCCAAGCCGGCACACAGGGCTGCATTGACCAAGTGCCGCCCGGGGCCTGCACTTGGGCCAAGGAAGAAAACGGCCTGTGGGGCAGGAAGTGAGGAGTCAGCTTTTTGTGCTATTTTTAATTTATACATGAATATTAATGTTCTTCTAAAAGCAAGGTTGGGGGTGGGAAGAGTAGAGAGCCGGATCAATTGATTCAAACAAAGCAAATGTTCCGCCAAGTACGCGAAGCGCCCAAGTGCAGGCTGGCCCACACTGTTTTCCAGTGGAGAGGCCTCTGAGCTCCCTCCTGTCTCCAGCTCCCCCAGTGTGGCCCCCAGCAGCAGGCAGGATGCCCGTGGACATCTGTACCCTGAGCTAAGCAGGGCTGCCTCGAGAAGCCACTGCGCCTGGCACCTGCAAGGACTGAACTGTCTGGTGAAAAGCTACTTGATGCATTTAGGGGGAAATCCGTGTTTAATGTGATTGAGGGCACAAGCCGGGCACTCCCCGAAGACGAATGCTTGCAGACTTTCGGACTGGGACAGTGCCCTTAGACCTGTCCTGCCCAAGCACTCTTCTCTGCAGAGCCACAGGTTCTGGGCCTCACTGAGACTGAGGCCACACAGCGGCCCCAGGGGAGCCAGGCCCAGCTTCCCTGCTGCCCGTCTTCAGTGGCACCTTACCTGAGATGTTTCCAAGCAGAATCCCAAAAGGTAGGCGTTCCTGCAGACAATTATTCAACAAGCGTCAGCTCCAAAATCAACAAAAGGTGCTGGGACCAGAATCGGGGCCCTTCTGACTCAGGGACCCAATGCACGAAGATGTCTGTGGACGCAGTGGTTTTGTTGTCTGTTTTATATGGGACTTCTTGTCTGTTCAACACCCAGAGGGTAGCCTGGAAACAGCACGGGGCTGTGAGCCTTGGGACCTGAATTGTCCCAGCCTGGTCCCCTGGCCTGGTTCTTACAACCATCAACTGCGGAAGGGAAGATGTGAGCCCGGTTTACAGGTGGGCCTGCAGGGCGTGCCGGTGCCAGCCCGAAATGGACAGGTGCAGTGCTGCGGCCCCACTGAAGGGGACCCTGCCAACGTGGGGAAGGGAGATCCTCTCAGGGACTAAACTTGGGGCAGCACGCTGGGTTGTCCACTCTGTCTAGAGAGGGAAGTGGCCAGTCTATGGATGCGTATTAATTCAGGAGAGGCTCCTGATATCTGGTCCACAACTCGGAAGGAACAGGGTTGGAAACTTGAGTCTGGAAGAGGCATGTGGGTGGACCTCTGAGCGAACACAATGTGAATCCACCGTGTTCCCAGAGAAGGCCCATCAACAGACACATGCTGCATGCAGCAGAGGCTCTGGATTATCAGGTGGCAAGTGACAGACCCTCTGGGTGGCAGACCTAGACAGTGCCCTAGACATGTCTTGTCCTAGTCCTCTGTTCAGCCGGCTCTGACTGCCACCAGTCCAGGGCTTGCTCAGTGTGTCCACGAGTGAAGTGACCAAGTGGCAGGCTTGGATGCGTGCATGTGCTCAGCATAGTGGCCTTCCCTCGCCAAAGCTGACCTGGCTGCCTGAGCTGCCAGCAGCCAAGACCAGCGTCGAGTCCTACGGTGACCAGCTAGACGCCTGGTGGCAGGTTGGTTTCATTGGACCTCTTCCATCATAGAAGGGGCAGAGATCTGTCCTCACGGGAATAGACATATATTCTGGGTATGGATTTGACTTTCCTATCTGTCCTGCTTCTGCCGGCACTGGCGTCCATAACATCACGAAAACTTTACCTGCTGGAATGGCCTTCTGGACAGCATGGCACGTGATCAGGAAACGCGTTTCAAGCAAAGGAAGTGCAGCAATGGACTCAGGCCCGTGAAATTAAGCAGTTCTATCACACATCCTGTAACTCAGAAGCGGCAGACCCACTTGAAAGGTGGAGTAGCTTCCCGAAGAGTCAGTTACCTTGCCCGGTGGGAGGCAACCTCCCGAAAGGGCGGGGTTCTACATCACGGGATACAATACGTACTTTGAACCAGGGGCCGGAGCGTGGCGGTGTGTCCCCGTAGCCAGAATGCCCCTCTCACGGGTACACCTGCAGAAATCTCGTTTCTTGTCAGGGCTACTTTGAGATGGTTTGGAGAGCTTGGTCTCCAGAGGGCAGTGCTTCCACCAGGTGTCACAGCAATGGTCCCACTGAATTGGAAGCTGAGACTGCCACCTGGCTCCTTATGCCTCTGAACCAATAGGCAAAAAAAAAAAAAAAAAAAAAAGGGTTAATCTACCGGCTTGAGTGATTGGTCCCAGTTACCAAGGGGGATGTTGGGTTTCTGCCACACAATGGAGGCCGGGAGGGTTATGGTGTCCAGTGGCATCTGGGAAATTGGGACATCTCTTACTACTTTCATGACCAGTGGTAAGGGGTTATGAAGAACAGCAACAACCCCAAAAATAGAAATACAGCAAGACTATTGAAAACTCAGGGCCTTGAGAAATGAAGCTTCGGGTAACTCTACCCACTAAGGGACCCAGAGCGGGTTCTTGCTGAGGGCCAAGAAGGTTCCGGATGGACAGCTGAGGCAGGCAGCCACGATGTTGCTGATGTACGGCCTTGCTACCAGAAACATAAATGACTGTAGCGGCTCTGCACAGGTTTTGCTTGTTATATGCATGTGTTGATTCACTAACCATTTTCTTCTCCCCAATTTTTATTTTATAAACAAATTGTTGGAGGTTGGCATTTCAGTTTCATCTTCAGGTAACGGAATTTTCAGTGGAATTGTAACTGAATTTGAGGAGTAGGTACAGTGATGGGTTTGTGACTGTTGGGGCTGCGTGTCTTCTCATTTGGGGATGGACTTCTTCACTTGTCACAAAGACGGCTGTGTCTTTTTAGGGAGAGAGATAGAATTAGTTGTTGTAAGGCAGTCCCAATGTGTGTAGAATGTTGCTCATGGATGCCGAGCAGCTGAAGGGTGGATGGCGCCCCATAGAGAGTCGCTGCCTCTCAGGTCCGAGTCGCTGCTTTAGCACCTGCACGGCGTTCATGGACTGGACTCTAATCGCAGCCCCTAACAGTGACCGTGATGTGACATTTTGTAGTGAGGGCATTAAAAGGGGCAAGGGGCTTCCTTCCACAGTTTGCTTTGTCTCGCTCCTTCTTCACAGTCCTTCACAGCATCTGGTGGTGCTCTGCTCCAGCCACATGCCCAGAGAGGGCAGCCCTTGGCGACCTTGCAGCTTGGCCTGGGCCCAGTGGCCATTTCACCCTGGTTCTCCTGACATGGACACAGCATGCTCCAGAACTTGCATTCACTCCAGCTCCCCACGCTGTCTGCATGTCCACCCACCAGCCACAGCCTGCCTGTACCCTGGAGGGTGTTTCTTGTCACTGTCCTGGTGTGGTCACTGCAAAGCCCAGGCTCCCATTCACAGTGGCACCCCAGCACCCTCTGTGCCCTGCCCCCAGCCTGGGCTCACCTGTGCTCTTCAGGGTTGTGTGAAGAACTGGGAAGGGCTGCACTGTTGCCCTGCTTACAAGCTAACCAGCTGGCCTGTTCTTGTTTCACCGGTGCTGGCAGAAGGCACAGGGCTCCCGGGCCAGAGCTGCTCATTCACGCTGGTTCCACTAGTCCCCGGCTGCGAGGAGCATGGGCCTGGGTGAGGGTGTGCACGTGCAGGGGCCTGCGTCCCAGGAGGGCACGCTGAGCTGGGGGCAGTGCTGCTTCCACGCCCTCATCATCCTTCCTCAGGATCGCTCCTGCCACAGCCTGGAGCACTGGCCTGCAGAAAGCGCGGCAGGCGCCTGGTCTTCTCGGCGTGCCGGGGCAGTAACGTGCAGGACACCAGGGTCAGGGCAGTGGCCTGTCCCAGCAGGCCTTCCCACTGTGCCCACCCACGGACCAACTCTGGCAGGGGCAGACAGCGGACTCCAACGCAGTATGAAGCCCAGGCTTGGGGAGGGGGCCCCCTTCTAAGTCTGTCCCTTCCTTGGTTATTATCTCTCAGCCGTAGTCTGCCCTTTAGATTTCTCCGTGTAGGTACCATCCTGTCGCAGTTTCATAATTCTTTATGTTAAACTTGCCCTGTTCAAATTGCTGTGGGGTTTCTGTCTCTTGATTGGACCCAGACTGACACATTAGGCAACAACACATAATAAAATAAAAATAAAATAAAAGGGTTTATTAATTTTTTACTACTCTTTTGTTAGTCTAAAATGATTTCAAAATAAAAAAGTTAGCCCTGGCTGGGTGGCTCAGTTGGCTCAGGCTGGAGCATCCTCCTCTGCGCCAAAAGGCAGTGGTTTCTCTTGCCATCAGGGCCCACACCTGGATAGTGGGTTCCATCCCTGGTCGGGGCGTGCACAGGAAGCGGCCTATTACTGTTTCTCACACCAGTGCTTCTCTCTCTCTCTCTCCCTTCCTCTCTCTCTCAAACCAGTAATAAAATAAATATCCTTGGGTGAGGATTAAAACATAATAATAAATTAAAAAATTTAAAAAATACTATATGAAAAATGTAAACTTAGCAGCAGAAACAAAATGAAGGAAAGCAAGCGTGCTGATGCCCAAACCAACAGCTATTGCTGAAATATATAAAATCCCCAAGCCGATGGACTATGATTTTTTAATTATTTATTTTATTATTATTATTATTTTTACTCAACAGACCACTTTCGACCCCAAATGTGTGGGTTTTCTCTTTGCATCAACCGATTTCCCAACACCAGTAGGGCCTGCGGCAATTCAGTACAGTCCTGATGCCAGCCACCTAGAGTTCCTGCCGCCCCCACAGGTTATGGCTCAGTCCCACACGACCGCCCCCACTTTGGACATCAGTTACAAGTCCCGGGCCACGTGTACTTCTGAGTGATTGCCTGTAAATTGAGGCTTCCCATGACCCCCTCCTCAGGTTCAGTCATTTGCTAGAATGGCCCACAGAACTCAGGGAAAGAGTTTATTTACGTTACTGGATCGTTATAAAGACTGGGACTCAGGAACTGCCAAGTGGAAGAGACACGTAGGGTGAGGAATAGGGGAAGGGGCGGAGCGTCCGTGTTCGCGGGCGCTGCACTCTCCCAGCGCCTCCACTGTGTATTCGCCAACCTGGAAGTTCTCTGAACCCCAACCTTTTGGGGCTTTATGGAAGTTCCACTACATAGGCATAACTGATTCAACGACTGGCCACCAGTGAGTCACTCACCTGAGTGGGGGTGGGGCTGAAAGGCCCAATCCCCTAATGGGAAGGTTGGTTTCCCGGGTGACCAGACCCCAGCCTGAAGCTCTCCATGGGCTTACAGAGTCACCTCCTTACTATAGTCTCCGGTGTGGTTGAAAGGGGCAGCAGAAGGTGCTCCTCCACCCCACCGCCCCGGGAATCACACACACGGCATTAGAAGTTCTGTGTCAGGAGCCAGGACCAAGAAGAAATCTCTATTTCTTATTATATCACAATATCACATGATGTAATAAGCCATTGTAAATATAGATAGCCCACCTAGAAAAGTCATATGTACTGTTTGTTGCCCAAATAATAAGAAACCATAGGGAGAAAGAAAAACAACAGAGGCTGGGTGTTAGGCCGTGATCACTACCTGGCTGTGTGTGAGCCTTGAAGAAAGGTGTCTCCTGTGAGTGACCCTGGACCGACTCCTCTGGCCTTGCCGCCTCTGTAGCCAAGAGCCATTTGCTCGGTTAGTGTTCATAGCACTATTGAGAAATGCCCAACCTTTCCATCTGCAAAACAGGATAACTGGGAGGAGGTGACGGATGCTCAGACCCTCCCACGTCTAGGTCACAGTGGCTTGTGTGACCTAATGGTAAAGGTCTGCTGAGGGGCTGGCTCCAGGGAGCAGTTCAGCATTGGTCATGGTAGGGAAGGAGTCCACTTCCCAGGCAGGAGTGGCTTCTCCCTCCAGGCACCGGGCACGAAGCTTCTGCCAAGTTCTTCTCCCGTCGCTTAGAGGCTCCTTCTCTCTTCTGCCCATCCTTCGTCTACTCAGCAAACTTCAGCACCAGCTAATTCAGTTAGCAGACCAGGGCCTCCTTGCTGGGTCTGTTCATAGGGCAGGGAGTCATTCTGGCTTGAGTTCTCCAGGAGGAAAAGGCCTTGGGTAGCAACATTGTTCTCCGCATAAAAGACAGTGCCATCCGCCACCAAGCTGCTCACGAGGTTGGTTACAGTGACCCATGCCCATTGGGAGAAAAGGACGCCTGTGTTCTAAACGGACGTGGGAGAAGGAACAAAGACTTATGTTGTGGTAATTGCAAGGGTGGAGGCGATGAGAATTAATTGCCTTTCCTGATCTAAAGAAGGCTGCTACCAGCCACAGGTGGCCAGGAGCCAGGGTTCAAGGGTGGAGTCATGGGTCCAGGTTCAAATCCTGCCTCTGTGGAGAGACCTTTAGCAAATGACTTCACCTTTCTCAGCCTCAGTGACAGCGGAAAAGCAGGGCCCCTCAGAGGACTGTTGGAGGAGTAAATGAGGTTTTGCACACACACAACTATGCATGGAGGGTGTAACACACTCAGTTAATGGTCATTATTGTCATAAAAGGTACCGTTCTTGTCTATCAAAAGAGTCTAGACTTGTCAACTGAACTCCTGGTACAGAAGACAGAGAAAGCCAAGCCAAGGACAGGACAGAGATTTCTGAGCAAGCATGTGAGGGTCCAAAAAGTGCAGAATGAACTCACTGGCTAATTTAGAATACTCTGAGTCCAGGGGGCCCCCATTTGGCAAGTTGTGGTAGCGTATCTGTATTTTGTAAGTATCATGTTTTATTATTTTTCTATCACATCAAATTCCTTGAATCCATTTGGTTTCTAAGCAGTCATTCCAAAAGTGCTGCTGCCTTTCAGAAGGGCAGCCCAGCGTGAGCACAGCTGCTGGGGGTTTGCTTTGGATCCATGGCAACGTTAGGGCCAGTTGAAACAACAGGGCTTTTGTTTTTGTTTTTGAACTTTTTCTTCTTTTTTTTTAATTTTGAGAAGGAATTGCAGTTGGGAGCACAGCGAGCACACTTTCCTCAGCCTTGCTTTGTGCGTGTGAGGTTTCTTGCCCAGG